>JARHVA010009705.1:5000-180000 GCA_037957365.1 Torreya grandis
TCTTACCATACTATACTTTAACATATTGTTTCAACTTGTTTGAATCTCTTTATTTTTTTATATTTTAAATATCCATGATTCCTAGAATTTTATCAAAGTTTTTTAGTTCAAATATTTAAAAAATTCAAAAATTTCAAAATAATTCCAATCCAAAATCAGGGCCTAAAAATCATTTTCAAAAGTTTTTATATTACTTCTTTACATGTCTTCTATTTCAAATCAGTGACATAGCATATTTCAATTTTAAATACATAATGATTTTCATGAGGCATTAAAGTGTGATACAATACATAATTTTATATGTATCTTTGATGTTGGGCTTTCCTTTTCACCCCCAAAAATATATAATTTGGGTGAGTCTCTTCATTTTACATGAACATTACAACATCTTGTATCTATCCACAACCTTTATACCATGTTGAGCTATATATCATATAAATTTTTTTATAATCACTCATTATTTAAATTGTGATACATGAAATTATATTTACTAACATTAATATTGATACATATGGTTTAAGTACACTAATTTCATTTCTTCTATGCTTATTTCTCATTTTAATACATGATAAGTTAGGACTTGGTTTCTTATTTTGTGTGGCCCTTTATTTTGTTTGTCTAAAATATACATGATCATAGTTGAATGGTATTATCATAAAGTTTCCATGTATCCCTTGGAATTATGTGTTTATGTGACATTCTCATGGCCCTTGTATATGGCCTTTGGGACTTAGGTCTGATGTTATATGTAAATTATCTAAAATTTTATGACATTGTTTGCATGTTCATTTCTTGCTAATATGGTGCCATGATTTACACCATGTATTAATTATACTCTCTACTCTTATTTGGTTCTATAATACATGTCCTACACATGTTGCTTATGTGCTTAAATGTTATGTCTATCTAAAACATGTTTCATATACACTTCAATACTATAAAGCATTCCAATCCAGTTATTCAAAGTGCTAATACATGAATATATCTTCCAGATATGATTTATTATAATATAAGTGACTTATAGGATATGTTACTCATCTCAAAATTGGGGAATAATAGTGGGATTATATTGGGAATAAAATCCTCATGAGAAACACATTTTTAGATTTATGATAATATACAATTTTTAAATTGTAATATGATTCATAATTTTAATATTATTATGGAATGTGACATCCATGTGCACTCATTACTACAATATATATTTAAATATGATTAATTTATATGCATGGGCATGTAAAAAATAGGTTTTAAACAATTACAAGTTATAAATTTCAAAAGTTACAAGTTCAATTGACATTCAATATAAATTAGGTACAATACATGGGGTATGATATTAATTCATGTTTAGGTTACTACATGAAAATTTTAAATGTTTATAAGTTTTAATGTTTTAAATATAATTTAGATCTCTCTAAAATAGTGTGATTCATGTTATTGTTTCAAGTGGGCCATGTTAGATTCTAGTGACACTCAATGTCTATGGTTGAAATTCTTCCATGTAGTAAACCACATTTGGTGGTTCCACCACTTCCTCATTTACAAAGTAGTGAGCCATATTTTGTGGTTAAAACTTGAAATATATTATATATTAATATGAAAATTTAAATTATAATTGGATCCTACAATCTCTCTAAGTCAAGGGCTTTCATTGGTTTCAAAATTGAGGCTTGATCTCTCTCAATCAGCCACATGTTTAGCATTTATCCAAAATGCCTCAATAGGGGGCATGTACTTATCCATTTCCAATTTACATGAAAATAATATTGCATGATATTTTAAGAGTATAATTTCCTTTCTTATGTTTCAAATTTTAAATTACAAATTTTAGACTTTCATTATTAAAATATATATAATAATTACTTTTAGTGTAATTATGTAGGTTTTGCATTAAGGGATCTTGCATGATTAGGATTTACATAAAAACACAAGGTATACATACATATATATGATTAAATATAATTTACTTTATTAATTTAAATTTATGGAATCACTATAATAAATTAGGGGAAAATATTGAAACAGATATTTAATAATTAAGTGATTGGCAATGTTTAAAATTGACATCCTTACACTGCATGGCCAATTCACCATTTCGCTAATGTACAATATATAGAGGATAATTAAATATTATAATTATTTTTCTTGAACAAAATAATAAAATCATTTAATAGTCCATATTTTATTTACAATTTCATGTTATACTATCTCTAATATTCTATGTCATTTTGGGACAAGAACACACTAGGTCAAATAAGGATGCACTACAGTATTGTCTCATATACTCCAATAGTCAATTTTTAAATTCCATACATTTTTTCATCCCTCCTACACTTTTGACAATGTTGGTTAGTGGAAATAATAAAAATATTTATCTATATAAGCACATCAAGGCTTATCTAAACACATCTAAAAAACACTTGGCAATTCTACTATACATTGATCATAAAGGACTATTTCTACCATTTATAATTTTGAATCATTATAAAAGTTATAAAAAATTTATGTATTTATTTTATTAAAGGTTAGGGGTACTTATTTTCAAGCATTCAAAGCAATTTATCTAGTTTCATTCATATAGTAAATTCAAAATTCACACACTCACTCTAATGGGGATAACTACATCATCATGAGGCCATTTTGGGATGTGTAACTTTTAGGATGTGTAGGAAACATTCATATTACATAGATATTTTTTTAGGTATCTAAACTATTCTCCTAACCCTATTCCCACCCCATTTTGAATTTTATCTTTATTGTGTTTATTATGTAGGATTTAGGATTTTTATTATTAAATATCTTTCATTCATCAAATCATCACACATAATTAGATAATAAACCCTTGAAAACATGTGAATGCACCTAAATAAAAAAATCAATCATATGGTCAATTAGGACATGGTCATAGTCAACAAACAAAGATGAAGTACATCTATATCCTCTTAGTGTGGCCTAGTATTGGAATAGTTTTAATTCTTATTTTAGAGGTGACACATTTCATAGGGATTTTCATGTAGTTTCTATGAATAATTAGCTTGCATAGTCAATGATAAATTATATCTTATCTAGTTTTTCATATATTGTGTCAATTAACTATTTTTATCTCAATTTTAGTTTTTAAAAGTTTGTATTTTACATTTAGATCTATATATTTTGTAAGATATAAAATAGTTTTCATTAGTTTATTTTTTCTTATCATTTCATTGTTAAATTAAAAATAACATTAAACATCACATGGCATTATTTAATTATACCACATGGAAATTAAATAATTGTATGAAATTTGGGATGAAATTATTAAAAAAAAATTGGAGAGGGTTTATTAGGACCTTTCCCACCCCCCCCCCCCCTCCCCTCCCCCCACCCCCCAAAAATGGATAAAATATGTTAGCATCATTTTATAAATTAAATTTTCCCTCCACATGTTTTTCCCTCCCATGAGGTGGCCAAAATGTTTTGTATTCAATATGGATAGTGTATACAATGGGATAAGATCAGTATATAAATATCCTCTCATAAAATATCTATAATAATATAATTTTAATCAAATATATCCCAATGATACTTAATTATTTGGGATGTGACCAAATGGTTCCATAGAGCTAGGAAGAATAACATCTACAATACAACGTCAAAGGAAAGGGTTCCAAAGTGTTTAATATAATAAAAAAATGAAATAAACATAACTATAAATTTGTTTGTAAGTAATATAATATTAAAAATAGTAACTATAATTAATGGTGAATGGTTATAAACATATTAATTTGGACAAAGATCCATGGTAGAAAAATTGGTGCCTAGGATACCTAAAGTGGATAGATGGCAACTTCAATAAATCCTATAGCCACACTAAGTATAAGTGTAGAAAAATATTAAAAAAGGATATATGCATTAATTAACAAAGAAATAATGTGACTTATATATAATAAATTAAATTTTTAGGGTTATAATATGCTTATCTTGAAGAGGTCCTATGGAGTTGTAATCTTTCTCTTCGCCAATTTTTTTTTGAAAGAGATTATTGTGGTTGTAAGGACCTAAAAGGCTAAATAAATATCTAGGATAAAATTACTCCTCCTACTTCATCAAAGACTCTAAAATACAAGCTTTTACTCACGATAAGATCCTAAGAAATAACTCCTATAAGTTTAGATATAGGGTGAAAGTGTAAACAATAGCAATCGAAATGAATGTCTATATATTTGAATGAAATGGTAACTTGTATTTATAGTAGTCAATAACCCTAATCCATAACAAAATTTAATTTTATACCATTATCTAGTTAAATTTAGTCTATAATGGGTTGAATCACCTCAAACTATGTCAAACAAGTTGATAAAGTTACAAAGATCCCATCGAAATGTTTGGAATTACATCGAATGGGTTGATATAGTAGGGAAGGGACAAGTGTTAGATAATAATACATAATAATGGTATGGTGTATATTGTGCCATAACATACACACCCCATTTTAAAAATTAAAAAAAATAGGGACCCATTATTAAAAAATCACTACCTATAGAGATACGAGCCTAAAAATTGATGATTAGGGTATCATGCATTTATCATTAAGGGTTATTTTTAAAAAATCATAAAATTCTAAACTTAAACTAGTATCTTAAGTCATTTAAAACCTTGGATTTTCATGAATTTTACTTTGATATGATGTTTTGACTTGTAAACTAATGGATATAATATTTCTATATCTAAGTAATTATATTTTTATTAGAGAATTAATAGGTGAAGACCATTGATTTCCTCTAATTGAGCCCACAGTAAAAATTTCACGTGGTTGTAACACACATCACTCTCACATCATTTAGAGTTTTGGATGATTAAAAATGGTGTTAAGTATTTTGAGCCCCTGAGCTTCCCAAGATCTAGAAACATGGCATATGGCACATTTATTCTAAAATGGAGACATGTAAAATTCATCTATTTATCAATAAACTTAATAGTTTTGCATTCCATATGCTAATAGTTTATATCTACTGAGTCTTTGGGATTATAATATAATTCCACATGTCTCAATCATAGTAATCCATTTTAGAGGGAAGGTTAAGTGGTTCTTCTCTATATAACCTAATGTTTTGAGCTTTTGATCTTTTGGGTTTATGAACAATTGACACTTAGCACATTTATGGTAATCCTGTCTTCAGAAGATAAAAAAGTCCTTTAGTTACCAACCTAACACTCTAATCTCATAAGTCTTTAGGCCTCTAAGATTATTCCACATGTCTCAATCATGCTAAATTTTGACTAAAAAAGGTTCTTAACCAAAATGAATGCCAATATAATTCCCTAAGATTTCACGCTTTTAGTGCTTCGAGATTAGGCCATGTGGCGTAATCATGTTAACTTTCCACTATGATACCTACCCAACATAGCTAATAAATTTAAAGGGCATTTTTAAATAGAACATGACATCTAGTACTATCTAGGGAAGGTATGGCCAAAACATCAAGAAAATTGATTGACAATATGGAAAATAAACAAGTTAGTGAATGGTTTATAGTTGTATCAAAATTAATTATTGAACATAAAGAATTAATGAAAAATCACCATTTAGAAAATAAGGGCACTTACAAAGCTGACTAGTACATTCAAATCAAAATGGGCATTAAAAGTGAAAGTTCATTATTAGCATTGAGGGTGCACAAATACATTAAATACATAAGATTGTGAGTAATATATAAAAAATATATGAAATTTGGGATTCAATTTGTTATTTCTCTATTGATTAAGTGATTGTATTCTCAACCTTTTTAAGGATTAGATGAGCTCTAATTTTTTTTAATCAATAAGTACAAAATGAACTAGTCTAAGATCTCATAATATTTTTAGTGACTAAAGGATAATAATGGCCTGTTCCTCAAAATAAGGTAAGCCCTTAATCCCATCCCCATTATCATTTGTAGGATCTACTAAATATAAAGACATAGTATTTGAGAAGAGTGCCCTAAACTTTAAATTCCCTAATTATTTGGCACTTTGGGAAGAGGTTGAATCAATTCAGTCCTACTCCATAGAGGATGAAATCTTCCCAAAATCTAAATGGTATGTAGATTATTTTCTCCTAATTAAGGAACAAGGTCTCCACAAGGCTGTGACCAAACTTGAGGTAATGTTGTCTATAGACCTCTTGAAGGTTCTATTAATTAATTAAACCACTATAAGAGACATTTTGCATGTAAATAAAATATATATTTCCTCTGATTACATCTCAAGGAGGGAATTTGAAAGGTACATTAGGCTTCCCTGCCCTAAAACTACCGACAATCAAGTCTCAACCAATGTGTGGCTTAAGCACAATATTGTGGACAAAAGCTAAAGCAATGGCTTATAAAGGGCCAAAGGCTAAATCCAAAGGGGCAATTATCCACCAATTTCATTTTTAAATTTAAATCTTGAGTTACCATAAAAATGACATTTTTGAATAGGTTTTATGGGTTCCCAAGTATTGCTTATGTTCAAGTCAAATGGGTACCACTATTAGATATATTAGTGACAACTAAAAAATTGGTAGCTCTAGGAGAGATCATAAGTGAAATACTAAAATCATAGATACTCTACCCTAATAAGAGGCACAGGGAATGAAATTTATACATGATGTCCTAAATAATGGATGTAGTGATGGTATTATATATAAACCCCATAGTTAGGAAAAGAAACCATCAACTAAATATTTGGGAAATAAAGTTGGAGAAGATTTATCCTTTATGTTTATCCACATGTATAGGAATTATATCATGAAGATAACCAATGCTATATATCCTTATATATAAAAAGCTATGTAGGGAACCATGATGACCAAGTTATTAGAAAACATAATAAGTACCCTCACCCAAATGTGTGATTATTGGTTATACCCAGATGTAATTATCATCTAAGACGAGGGTACTAGGAATGCCCCTTTATTATTTTATCATCATGTTCTTTATAATATTTCATAAAAGGAGATTTATTATCAATTTTTCAATAGTATTGATGAATAATTAGGTTAGAGACACCTAACCAATTACTTTAAAATTCCTTTTAGTATTGGATAACACCATTGTGTGATTAGGTTACATTTCATATTAGCTGATAAAGCTAGGACAAAATATAACTTATATTTTGAACCAGTCATGAATGGGACCACAAGAAAATAATAAGGGGGTACCTCAAAACCATATTAGAGAAGAAGAAAGTGTATGTTTATTATATTCATGAGGCTTATTACCATGATAAGGTTTTCTTAAATACCTCTGATGACTCTAGGTTTTGGATAAAGATGAAGGATAAGAAAAAATCTATGATATTTACATAGGCCTTACAATATAATCTAGATGCCATAGAGGAAGAGGATCAAAATGCATGGAGTTAGAAATGGTCTCCATCTCTACCATAGGTATTTCAACTACTAGATTAGCCCCTTTTCATAAAAGTAAAATCCACAATAGAACAAGAAAATCAATCTAGGTGCCAAAGGGATTTAAATCCTTAGCTCAAGAAGGAAATTTTGAGATGACTTTGTGGTCCTTAGGTTCCTTACACTTCCATAGCTTCATATGAACAAGTATTTGGTATGGTAAGAATAATAGAGAAACTAACCGTTACCTCAATTGGTCAAAGGAAGAGTAGCTTTGTGATGACTCATTTTCATCCTCTCACTTAAATCACCCAAGTGAGCCCCCAAAAATTATTTTAGTCAAATTTCACTTTAGTTTCAAATCTATCTGACTCTCCCAAATCTCTTAAGTCCACTTAGGGTATCCCTATGCCTTACACCTTACACATCTTACACTTCATAACATTTAGATCTACCTCCTACCATAGTTTTTCACACAACCCCTCTACCATTTCATCTACCCTACACTCCACCTATATCCACATACTAAATAAATCATAAGGATTCCCCTGCTCCTTCCTAAGAAAGAAATCTATAAGAGAGACCATCACTTGGTCTCCCTATCATAGATGAATTTGTTGAGGAGGAAAATAATACAAAGGCTACAATAAATATAGAATAAGAAGAAAAACTAGAATAGTTGATATCTCTGGTTGATTATCCATAAAAATAAGAAGACCAAGTGATAGGAATGACACAACCAAATGATGAAGTTGATCTAGATATCAAAAAAATCAAGTCTAGGAAAATAATAAGGAGGAAACACATTGTTTGAGATCACACTAGAATAAAGTCATAATATTTTTGAGGGAGTCTCTTCTAACATTTATTTAGTGCCTATTGTACATATTAAAATTTTAAGTTTACCTTAGTAATGCTTACCATTGTGTCATCTAGTTCTATTGTCACTAGTATAGATTCTAATATTTTTTCCTCACTAAAACTAATAAGGACTTCTAGAAAAGTAAAATTTTAGAATTTGGTTAGAGTTTCCATTTTTAATAAGCCACCAACTCCAAGAAATAAGTTAACCCAATTAGATATTCCCATGACCTAGCTATTAATCCTACTAAAAGAAACCATGACTTTGGAGATAACCTCTGGTTTGACCAAATTCTAAGCTAAGGTGATGCCTACCAAATAAATGTCTCCATGGAAAGTAGTTAGTTAAAAACACTACAAAATCCCCATTCAAATAAGTGCCTCACTACTAACCAATATGACTACATCCCTTTCAATGATCTCTTAACCTTATACATCTTCATAACTTGATCAAGGGGAAGAAACAAGTGAGCTAATATCTCCTAAATGGGTAAGGGAAATGCATAATGTCAAGTATGAAAGGAAAAATATAGTTATGATAGACCTACCCATAGTCTCATCATAGTTTGACAAAGAGAGTGGGAACATATATAGAGTGAGGAAAAGGAAGATGATAAATACAAGAAAAAAAATGGGAGATAAAATTTGAATAGAGAGATTTATTTTTATTTTTAGAAAAAAGGCCCAAGAAAAATCCAAATGATCTTACCAAATACTTTGAGGATTTTGATACTTTTGTTATTTCTAATAGGTCAACATTGAAGGAGATACACCATAACATTTATGAATGCTTGAAAATGTGGAAATAAATGTATATTATATAATCTCCTCAAGAGGTAATTGATGACGAACATAATGTATCTACAAAGCTATACAACATCTCACTCAATATTAAAATATTTAAGGAATCTAGTCAGGCCCATAGAGCCAAATTTTTTATATTGTGGAAAAAATGAAGGAAAAATAAAGAAGATTGAACTTCCTGGTCTAATGTTCTAAGATTATTTCTTCTGATCATCTTAATTTGATGACTATCATGGATGCTTATTAGTGCTTAAATTATGCTATTACCAAAAGGGATGCCTCCCTAGATCATCATATATAAATTAAGAAGTTGTTGAGTCTCTTTGTCAATCATGAAGTTAAAGCACTAAACATTTTGGGGGACATGCATGTAACTAGGATAATTACCCAAATAGGGGAGTTGGTTAATTGACCCAATTTTGAGAACTTACTCCACTCAAATATTGAAGACCTTAAATAAGAAATGGAAGGAACTGTATATAAAACTAATGAAGAATTATTATAGTTAGTAGGTTTTTCCAAAGACAAAGTGATAAGGGATGAAGCTTTATTATCTAAGTTCAAGATCCTAAAGGTAGAGCAAGAAAGGTTAATGAATAAGGAAGTCAAAGTCTTGAAGCCTTAATTACTCAATTTTGAGTTCATAAATAAGGAATTTGATACATTATATGCACTAGGTGAAGTGATAAAGGCTAAATAAGTGACTCTTAGGTCTACAACACACACAAAAGTAGTAGTGAGTGCCCCCAACATCTAAAATATCTTATTCTATGCCATATTTTTAAATGCACTATCTTCATCAGCTAATCTAGTTAATGACATTGCATCAAGTACTCTAATTTTTTAATGGTTATGCATTTTCATGGTTATCATCAAAGTGGGACTTTAGTTCCTAGCATATTATTGTACATGCATAATTTATTTTTAGCTGGCATATCTTTTTTGATTATCGGCATTATAACATGCATCCTTACATGATTTTTGAACTATAGTTTATATTTTTGAACTTGTAATTTTAGGCAAAGATTGAAGAGATGAGGCCTTCCCCATCCCAACATTATAAATACATGTCATATCCTAGTCACAAAGGGATGAGAATTTTGGATATTTATATTAATATGAAATTCAAATAAGTTTTTCTTGACTTCATCATTATGTGAAACTCTTCATTCTTGTCCAATCCTATGGCTTTCTTTGGACATTCTAGTATGTTAGTGCTTAAATTATGTATGAGTTAAATATTTTAAATGTAGTCTTTCATTTTTATATATAGCTATTTTGAATATATTTTACATTCCTATAATAATCCTCTTGTAGATGTACAATAGTTATATAGCAATTAGGAAACCTTTGATTTATACATATTTGAGTATCCTATGTTCTTGTTTTGTTTGACTCCTTACTCTATTTGATTATTTATGTGTTACATCATCTTGTAACTAGTAATAGTCTAGATTATTTATCCTAATTGAGATCAAATATTAGTTTTTAAAGGATTTATCCTTGGATTTTTCATAGGATTCATTTATTTCCTTACTCTTCTCTCTTTTGAAGTTTCTTTCAAAATCCTTCCCACTTTAGTTAGAATAATAATACTTCCACCCACTCCAAGTAGATATGGGTTCACCCATAGCTATTTCACCCATGGTAAATAGTCTATGTCAGTCAACCATTATTCCACCAAAAGCTTGTTATAAAATTGAATACCTATCAATTCATGCCTTGGAGTGATCTTGTTCACTAATCCTAATACATTAGAGTCAACCTCATAAAAAATTATGGTGTTTGAGTAAAACTCACATCAATATAAGTTTCAAATTACCACTAGAAGGAGGGACTCCATCTTGTGCCTCTATTCTAAGAAGTAAGATCACTTAATTTTTGTTGTATGCACCCAGATGACTAACAAGGTCAATCTCAAATAATAAAATATTATAACCACCTTTAGAGATCCATATAGAGGTTAGATCTGATAGAGGTATTTCTAAGAGACCTAGGGTAGAATTAATCATCCCCAAGAAGATAACCTCATACTCTAATATTTATAATGACCCATCCCTAGAACCCACCTCTTAATCCTCCACTTTAGTCAAATCCCCCACCTCAATCCCTTGCTTGGTTGATTGGCCTAGTTATCAATGTCATAAGAGTAGTGCATGATTTTCCTAGAAACCTAGAGAAATATATCCCCTCTTTCTCTCCCTTAAGAGGAAGGATTATGGAGGAACATATAAAAACTTTCAAATCTACCTTACGGATATTTAATGTAACTCAAGAAGACGTGGCTTATCAACTATTCCCTTTTACTTTTCAAAAAATAACCTATGACTAGTTTCTAAGTATTCTAGAAGAGATAATCACAACCTAGATGGAATGTTAATATACCTGCTTATCCCAGTTTGGCCAAGTTAATAGTTCAAATTTTATCTATCAACAATTTTCCACCATGATACATGATCCCAATGAGCCATTCCAAGCATTTAATATTTGGTTTCAAAATATGTATAGCATATTGGAGTCTGCTTATCAACCAAATGAACCACTGGCCCTATAAATTTATAAAATGCCCTATATTTCATGACTATTGTATTTATACATAGGATTATAGGTATTGATACTTTACCCTTAGCTTACATGAAAGCAATCAATGTAGATAAACAATTATATCATCATTTGTAATCATTACTTATACCCATTCTCAGACTTATCTACCCAATTTTTAACCATAGCCTAGATTTTGTGGCATAAAACCAGACCCCAATCCATAATCAATTTATATTATCTCATGTTACCTAGAATCAACATTCAAATTTCTTGAATAATTCTATTTGTAACCATCAGGGCTAGAGTTATCGTTATGTATCATTCAATAACACTTCCACACAAGACAATGATCCAAACTCAACTAACACAAAGATGGAATCCATCCATAGGATGGTATAAAAACTGAGTAATGAATTCCTCAACATGCATAAACGTATGTGTAATATATGTGGATAGAGCTCTAATAAAAACACTTAGGGTTATGGGTTCTAAAGATACAAGATGCCTTTCAATAGGTCTATAATAATTAAGAACATCAATTTTCATCTAAAAAAATTCCAAAGAATAATATAATAGGCATAACTCTTCCCAACTGGTGCTGGGTCTATAAAACCATGTCACACAAGGACCTAGATTATATAAAGTTTTACATTAATTTCAAACTATTCAAATATGAAGTAGAAATGTAGGAAAATTCTACTAGTTAGCAAGAACCATCTTCATCAATTTTTTTAAGAAACCTTAACATAGTTATGGTATTTGACACTTATGACTTTCCCTTCCTAGGGTAAGATGACAATGAACTAGAGGATAAAACTGATGAGGTTCATGTTTTCCATTAGTACCATCAAGTTAGGAATAAATAAAACTTGAGAAAAAAGTATCTTATGATTTATTTAACTCTTCCCAATAATAGTTCTATTATTCCTCTTGATCCAAATACTAACAACAATCTACTAGCACCATAGAGAGATAATCCACCTTCACATAGGAGGGATAATCAACATCCTCCTAATCAAAAGGATCAATCATAGAGATTCAAACATATAGGAAAGGGAGGATATAATATTGTTCAAGACATGAAAACTATTAAATCTAATATCAATTTTCATGAGCTAGCTCAGATCACTAAACAAAGGGAGCTACCCCTCAAGGCCCTAATAGGGAGGGCTTCTCATAATTCCAAGACTACTCATGCAAATGTAATGATGTACAAAGATAAATTCAAAGTATTACCATTATTATTGATATTTTTAATGTTAAATAAGAATGTACATGACTAAATGGTTAATTTTATGGCATCATCAAATGTGATGCCTATGACTATCTGCCAAAATTTTAGTTTGACTCTTGACAAATCAAAAAGAGTAGTATTATAGCTAGATAAATACTTAGTCTGATGTTTTAGATAATTGAAAAATGTATGAATATATATGGAACTAGATCCATGTGTGAATTATACTATTTAAATTCTAGTCATTAAAATTTTAAGGTCATATAGCTTGTTATTGAGCTGGGACTAGTTAAAAATGCTAAATGAATACATGACCATAGATTTCTCCCACGTGTGGCTACCCTAAAAGGTGGTACTAAATCAAATCAAGGTAGATAAAGAGCCCAAAATAAATTAATTTATTACTAGGTACAACACCAAAAATGAGCAAGTTGACCTCATGTCAACACACATAGGTGTGTACACTTTGACCACCAAACAATAATTTTATGAACAATAATTTTATGTACAATAATTTGAAGTTCCTTATCAATTTTAGACTCTATACTTTGATGGATCTCATTATAAGTAAGGTTAAAGTATAGGCATGGACCTAATAGACCTGAAAGGTAAGTATTAACTATCTAATTTTAGGTTGTATCTTCCCTACACCAAAAACAAAGTCAAGTATGAATCCTTGATCTTAGGCCTATAATCTGCATTAAAGTAAAATTCTAGATAACTACTAGTGTTTGATGACTTTGATTTAGTTATAAAAAAAATAAAAAATAAGTAAAAGTGTAATATTTCATACCTAAATAACTAATAACACTAATCTTGGGACTTGATTAAACCCTTTAAAGCATTTGGCATCAAGGTCATCTAGAGAGAAAAGAATTAGATAGTTGACTTATTGGTAGCTTCTGATGCTAGTCTGATACCACTTCAAGAATAAAAAATGTAGAAATTTTTAGTGGAGTTGGTCCCATGCCTTTCTATCCTTGACAATGTAGAAAACTTTAAAGTTATTAATAATGATCAGTAAATCATGTAGTTCATGAATAATTTAGGAGATTTTGAGGCCCAGATAATAGATAAAGGAAATATCTAGCTTATATAGACTAAAGATATGAGTGAATAATGTGTTATATAGATGGAGAAAACTAAATTCCCTTGGGAATTATTTCTTTGAAATGAGTTTTTGATGTCAACACTTGATTTTAGAAGTAGAAACAACTAAAAATAACTGAGTCTAACTTCACCAACAAAAACTTGAGGACCAACCAAGCTCTAAAACTAGTGAATATAGGTCTAATTTGTACTAAAGACAAGAAAAATAATATGAAAGTATTTCTTATAGATTAAAATGATCTCATTTCTTAGACATATGATGACCTAAATATCTTTGATCCAAGGGTCATTAACCACACCATTATTTTAAGGATAGAATAGAAACCATTTAGGCAAAGGCAAAGACTAGTAAACCCAATCTTAGAACCTCTCATAGAGAATGAAGGAAAAAATATATTGGATGCCAAGATTATTTTCCCAATTAGGAATTTGACTTGGGTAGATAATCTCATACAAGTCAGTAAAAAGAATAGATAAATTAGGTTATGTGTGGATTTTAGGAACTTGAATAGAGCCTCAAAAAAGGAAAATTATCCTCTACCTTCTCTAGATGAATTAATATATATGGTGATTGGCTTTGAGATGATGTCTTTTTTGGATGGATTCTTAGACTAAAAGTATTGGTAAACATAGAAGATATAATGAAGACCACCTTTACTACCAAATGGGGAACCTTTATATATAAAAGTATGTCATTTGGCCTAGTCAATGTAGGGGCCACTTTATAAAGAGTGATGGATTTTGACTTTCAAGAACTAGTGGGGAAGTGCATCATCATCTACATAGATTATATTATAGCATTTTCCCAGAATATGGATGACTAGTTTGGCCATCTATAGAAAGTCCTAGATAGGTGCAAAATGTATGGAATTTATATAAACCCTAAGAGATGAATTTTTGGGTTAACTGAAGTAAAATTATTAGGCCATATTATCAAAAAAGAAGGGATATCCATTAACCTTGACTACGTACAGGCCATCTCTAGTCTAATTCTAACTAATAGTAATAAAGAGCTGAAGTCTTTATTTGGAAATATCAACTTCATGGGAAAGTTAATTTTTGGTTTTGAATAAATTGTCAAACCATTGAATACCATGCTAAAATAGGATTCAAAAATTGAGTGGATGAGAGAAGCCAAGAAATATTTTGACATCAAAATGATAATTACTCAAGTGCCAATCTTGATCATCATAGATTTTAATAAATATTTCTATATTTATTCATTCATTTTAGAATATATTGTTTTTATGGTATTGATGTAAAGGGTAGAAGATAATGAACATCCCATTTCCTTCATTAGTACCAACCTAAAGGACATAGAGCTAAAGTGTTCCATGATTGATAAGCAGATATATGCCTTGATCAAGGCCATCAAAAAATTTAGACATTATATTATGTAGAATAAGATATATGTTATCATCCTTGATTTGTCAAACTCATGCTTAGCTAGAATCAGATAGGAGAAAGGAGAGGGAAATGGATGGATAAACTTTAAGAGTTTGAAATTGAAATTAGACCAAATAAAATGGTAATAGGCTAGGTGCTCATCCATATAATGAATTGAATGTACCCACACATCTAGAAAAAATAAATCAATAAAGCCTAGGTGATAGGAGGAGAATGTTACTCACATATCATCTATTACCTTCTTGTAGGCACATGCCCTCCAGAGTTGAACAAAGAGTAGAAGCAAGCCCTCTAGCTCAGATCAACTAAATTCATGCTCAAGAAAGGGATCATTTACATATAATATTATTAAAGTAACTACCTAAGGTATGTTTCAAAAGAGGAATCTAAATAAATCCTAGATAATATATAGATAAGGTTGGCATCATGCATCCCTCTAGTAGTACTACATGTTCATAAGATTTTAAGGATGGGTTACTACCAGCCTACAATATTTAATTATGCCCATAACCATGTCAAAATCTACCACAAGTGATAGGTGTTTTTAAAGAGATTTTAATGTTGTAATGCCTTTATATTTAGTCATTAAAGGATGCCCTTTCACCTAATGGAGCCTAGGATTTATTAGATTGATAAATCCAAATTAGTCAAAAGGACACAAGTTCATCTTCATGGCTACACACACACCCCATTTTCAAAATTTTAAAAATAGGGGCCCATTATTAGAAAAACTCTACTTGGGGAGCTATGATCCTAAATATCTATGACTAAGGTATTATGCATTTGTCATTAAGGGTTATTCATAGAAAATAATAAAATTTCAAGCTTAATCTAGTATCTTAAGTCATTTATAACCTTATATTTTCATAAATTTTACTTTGATATGATGTTTTGATTTGAAAGCTTATATACATAATCTTTATATGTCCTAATATGTATATTTTTATCATATAATTAATAGCTAAAGACCATTTATTTCCTCTAATTGATCCCATAATAAATATTTCATATGGTTATGTCATGTATTACGTTCATGTTCACTAGAGTTATAGATGATTAGAGATGGTTAACCCCAAGCCTCTCAAGCTCTACAAACATGCCATGTGGCACATTCACACTAAAATGAAAACATAGAAACTTCATTTACCATCAAATTTAATAGTTATGCATTCTATGTGATAATAGTTCTAAGATCCTAAGTCTCTGGGATTTCAATATCATTCCACATGTCTTGATCATAGTAATCCACATCCATAGGCAGGTTAAGTGGTTCTTCAGTCTACAACCTAATTTGTTGAGATTCTTATCTTTTAGGGTTCTGAGCATTCTACACTTGGCACATTTATGACAACTTGTGTCATTAGAAGGTTAAATAGTATTTTGATTACCAATCTAATGCTTTGAGTTCCCAATAATTTAATTCTTTAAAACCATTCCACATGTCTCAATCACATTTACCCATGATAATGGAAGGTTCTTCACTAAAATGAATGCCAATCTAATGCCTCGATCTTCTATGCTTATAGTGCTCTGATATTAGAGCATGTGGCTTAATCATGTTAACTCACCACTATAATAACTCCACGTCATAGTTAATAAATTCAGAAGGTTTGTTTAATGATATTATGACATGTGGTAATATCTAGGGAAGGTATGGTCAAAACTTAAGTAAAAATGATCGACAATATGGCAAAGAAACAAGTCAATGAATGGATGCCAATTATCTCAAAAGTATTGTTTGGACATAAAGAATTAATTAAAAATATCCACTTGGAAAATAAGGACACCTATCAAATTTTATAGGCATATTCAAAACTAAATTGGCATTAAAATAAAAAAAATTGTTATCACCATTTAAGGTGCATGAATATAATCAATATGCTAGCCTATGAGTAATATATAAAAAAATATATGAAAATTAGGATTCACTTTGCTATTGCTCTATTGATTAAGTGATTACATTCTAAATATTATTAAGAATTAGATGATCCTTGAATTTATTCAATCACCTAGCATGGAGTGAACTAGTCTAAGACCTCCTATGAGTTGAAATTGCTAAAGCATAATAATGACCTCTTTCTCAAAACAAGGTAAGCATTTAGTCCCCTTCCCATTATCATTTAAAGGATTAACTAATTATAAATAAAAAATATTTGAAAAGAGTGATTTGAACTTTAAATTACCTCATTTGACACTTTGGGAAGAGATCAAATAAATTTATTCCTACTCTACAGAGGGTAAACTCTCCCCAAAAACCAAATAATATATAGATGATTTTTTCCTAATTAAGGAACAAGGTCTCCACTAGGATATGGCCAAACTTGAGGTAATGCCTTGCATTGACCTCTTAAAAGTTATATTCATTAATATAACCACTATAGGATACATTATGTATGTAATGAAATTCCAAACCACATTTACTTACATCTTAGTGAAGGCATTTGAAAGGTACCTTAGGCTTCCCTACCTTGAAACTACCTACAATCATATCTCAGTCAATGTGCAGCTTGAATGCAACTTTGTGGATGAAAAACTGAAGCAATGGCCTACAAAAGGAAAAAATATAAATCCAAAGTGGAAATATCCACCAATTTCATTATTAAATTTACACTTATATTTTCCATAGCAATGGCATTATTAAATAAGTTGTAAGGGTTTCCAAGTATTGCTTATTTTTAAGTCAAATGGGTGCCAGTATTGGACATATTTATGAAAGATAACAAATTATTAGTTCTAAGGGAGATCATAATTACAAGACTAAAATAACATATAATTACCTCGATAGGAGGCCTCAGGACATAAATTTATACATGATGTCATATTTAATAGATGTATTAATGGCCATTATAACTAGCCTTACAGCCAAGAATGGAAACTATCAATTAAATATTTGGTAAATGTTGGAGAAGATTTCTCCTTTATGTTTAACCATAGGTACAAAAATAATATCAAGAGGATAATCAATGAGGTATATCCTTATATATACCAAGTTATGCAAGGCACTCTAATTCCTAGGTTATCAAAAAACATAACAAGGACCCTCACCAAAATGGGTGATTATTAGTTGTACCTAGACAAAAATTTCATTAAAGTGGAGTGTACTAAGACTACCCCTTTATTATTGCCTCATCATGTTCTTAATAATATTATTGAATAAGAAATTTCTTATCAAGTTTTCAATAGTATTTATGAATAATTATGTCAGAGACAATTGGCCTATTACTTTAAAATGCCTTTCAACATTAGATGACAACATTATGTTATTAGGTCACATTTCATTTCAGATGGTAAATATAGGACATAATGTAACTTGAAGCTTTCACCATTTAGATAATGTGACCCCAATAAAAGATTAAGGGGTACCTCAAAACCATCTTGGATAAGAAGAAATTTGATGTTTCTTATCGTCATCAAGCCTATGACCATGATCAAGTTTTCTTAAATTCCTTGGATGACTCTAATGTTTGGATAAATATGGATGATAAGAAAATATCTATGATACTTGCATATGCCTTTTAATATAATTTAAAGGCCATAAAAGAAGAAGATAAGAATGCATGGAGTCAACAATGGCCTCCATCTCCATAATAGGGATCTTAGCCACCATATTAGCCTCTTTCCCCTAAAGAAGCCATAGAAGAAAAAATAGATCAATTTGGGAGCCAAAGGGAGTCAAAACCTTAGCTTTAAAATGATATTTTGAGAGGAATTCCTAGTCCTTAGGTTCCTTCCACTTCCATGGATTTATATGAATAAGTATTATGTAAAAATATAACAATGGAGAGGTCATTCGTTACCTCAAATGGTCAAAGGAAGAGAACATTTGTGATGACTCGCTTACCTCCTCTCACTTTAATCACCTAAGTGAGCCTTTGATAATTATTTTAGTTAGATTTCACTTCAATTCAAACTCATTGTGACCCTCCAAAATCTCCTACTTCCAATTAGGGAAGCCATGTACCTTAAACACCTTCCAATTCATCACATTAAATTTTATTTCTTGCCACACTTGTTCACACAACGCATTTACCATCTCATCTATCCTCTAATCCACCTATATTCACATACTAGAGAAAGCACAAGGATTCCCCTACTCCTTACAAGGATATAAATCTAGAAGAGAGATGATCACTTGGTCTACCTATCATAAAATAAGTTTTTTAGAAGGAGAATGATACAAAATATAAAATGGAGATGGAAGAAGAACTAGAACAATTAATATCTTTGGTTTATTATACATCAAAAGAAGAAGACTAGGAGATAAGAATGGCATAACTAGATGATGAAGAAGATAAATTAGAAATAAAAATCTTTGAGTCTAGGTGAACAAGAAGGAAGAGACACCTTGGTCAGGCTCACACTAGAACAAAGTCAAAAGATTTATGTGGTAGTATTTTCTATCATTTCTTTAGTGTCTAGTGTACATGTTATAATTTTAAGTTTATGTACAATAATGCCTAAAATTTTGTCATCTAATTCTATTTTCACTAGTATAGATTCTAATATTCTTTCCTCACCAAAACTAATATGAATTCCTATATAATTCCACTTTGATAATTTGAGTATAGTTTTTATTTTTAATAAGCCACCAAATCTAAGAAATAAGTAAACCTAATTATATCTTCCCATGCCCTAGCCATTGCCTTGCCAAAAGTAACCATGATTGTGAAGATAACCTTGAGTTTAAATAAATTCTTGGCTGAGATGACACCTATAAAAGAAACCTCTCCATGACAAGTGGTTGCTCAGAAACTTCCCCAAATCCCAATTCAAATAATTACCTCACTTACAACCACTGTGACCACATCCCTTAAAATGACCTCTCAACCTTATACATCTTCAAACTTTCTCAAGGAGAAGAAATAGGTGAACTAATAGTTCCTAAATGGGTAAGGGAGATGTATAATGTCAAGGATGAAATGAAAAATATGGTTATGACAAATCTACCCATAGTCTCTTCATGGTTTGACAAAGATAGTGGGACTATTCAGAGAGTGAATAAGAGGAAGATGATAAATACAAGAACAAAAGGGGAGATAAAATTTAAACAACGATAAAAAATAATATATCTCTTTATAAAAAGACCCAAGAAAAACCCTAATGATCCTACTAAATACATTGAAGATTTCAATACTTTTATTGATTCTACCAAGTTGGAATTTAAGGAGATGCACCAAAGAACCAAGGAAGACTTGAAAATATGTAAATAAATGCATATTATAAAGGCTCTTAAGGAGGTAATTTTTGAGGTAAAAAGTGTATCTAAAAATCTATACAACATCTTGACCAATTTTACAATATACAAGGCAACTAGTCATGCCCATAGAGCAAAACTTGTTACATTATGAAATAAAATTAAGGACAAAGAAAGAAGATTGAACTTCCTCATCCAATGTTCTAATATTATTGATTTTGATCATCTTAATTTGATCACCAGAATTGATGCTTCTTTCAACTTAGATTATGTGATTGATAAAATGAATGTTGTTAAGCATAAGATATACTAAGAGGGGGGTGAATCAATATATCTTAAATATTATAAACTTTCCCTTAATCAAATTCCACTTTAACATACATTAAAGATATGCAATAAAATTGAAATAATAAACACCACAAAAGATAGAGAGAGACACCAGATTTAACGTGGAAACCCAATGTGGGAAAAACCATGGAGAACAATCTCAAGTATATAAATGAGCACCAACTCAAACTAAAATATTTTCAAGCACCAACTTGCAAGAGCACCAACCCACAGGAGCACCAACCCATAGGAGCACCAACCCCTTTTGTGTATACCACACAACTATCTCTCAATGTTGCTATCTCAACAAATGATAGTTCATTACAATTTCTCTTCTCTCTCTCACCTTTACTCTTATAAGCTAGATATAACAAATGCAAATAATTCTCATCTCTCACACTGCTCTTCTAATCTAGATATTACTATCTCAAATCAACCTCTATCTCACACATTACAAATGGATTCTCAAGCCTTTATTTATAGCTTTCCAAATGACCTTTGGCCTTCCCCATTTATGACCCTTCAATCCTCATGGAAAATGGCACCAAACTTGCATGACCCTTCATATCCTTGCATTTGAAAATTCATGTGATGACCCTTCATAAGAAAAAACGTCCTTTCCTATTTTGTCTTTATCTTGGTGATTTTTCATATTCTTCAAAGTGTCACTTCTTGAGAAATTGTGCCCTTCCTCTTTTATCTTCACTTGGTGACTCTTGGAATTCTCCAAGATGACTCTTCATGGGAAAATGTATCCCATTTTTCTTTTGTCTTTACCCCATGACTCTTTCACTTCTCCATGGGCCCTTCTTTTGTCTTATATGCAACCAAAAATATATTCGTTAATATTAAATAAATATTAACACAAATTATCTAAGATATAACTATTACAAACATCATTAAATGCAATGGGGCCTTTATCACCAATAATGCTAGACCTTTGAAATTAATGAAAATATTTCCAACAATCTCCCCCTTTGTCATTGATGGAAACCTTAATCCTATAATTTCCACAACCTAAAACTTGCACATACTATCATCTAAAAACATACAATAACTCCCCCTTACTATAACAACTTGTACCTATTTCTGCACTGTACCTATACCTATTATTCTCCCCCTTTGACATCAATGGCAAAGGGCCTACCTAGAGCTAACACTTAGATTCCCCTAAACTGATGCTATACCTCAATGGTAGAAAGTAATATAAATTACTCCCAACTCTTCTTGTAGATCTTTGAATGTGTCCTTTGATCATTCCTTTGAGAAGATATCTGATAATACATATTGTTAGGATTGTGAAGCTAAAAGCTTCACTGATGCAGACATGGAGGAGGTTGCAGAATGAGTTGCTGAGTGTCAGAAGTGTTTGGCGTTGGTCTAGCCAACCGGCGTCGGTAGGGTAAGACAGGAAGGCAACCGACGTCGATCATATATCGGCCGGCGTCGGCGACCCCAGGCAGACAGGGACCGACGTCAGTCGCCTGTGTAGTTCGACTACGAGTTAATTACGGGCAGTGAGCTAATGAACCAAGAGTTTACATGATGAGTGCTAATTTTAGACTCATAGCTGCGGATCTAATTATTGTAATTAGATGTCTAATCATTGTTTGGATGAGATCTATATAATAGACTCATGGTTGTATTGGAAAAGTGTGCTAGGGAGTAAGAGAGCATAATTATAAGCTCCTTCTGTGTGTGAGGTAGAGCTATGGTGCGTTCCTCCTAGTGCCACAGTACCAGGTGTGTTGGTGCTGGATTGGAGAGCCAACTGGGTTCTTCAAGAGTGTAGGATCTTGGTCACAGTTGCATGGCCTATATAGGAGATCTACATGGTAAGTAAGATCGTTGATCTGCAGGTGTATGTGTGTGCAAGGTCGAGGTTCACAGGTGAATAGAACCATTGCTTGATTTGCAGGCGTGCAAGGTCATACAAACAGCAACACAACAGGGAGCAGTATCAGGCAGGATCTACTTAGAGTATAGGTGTGTACTCGGATAGAGCAAGAGGAAGGCAAGGGAGTTCCTTCCATAAGTATGGTCTGTTGAATTGCAGGTTGTTGCAGATTCATGGGAGATCTACTTGAAGTACCTTGAGTACTTGTGGAGCACGTGGAGTGCTTGTGGAGTGCGTGGAGCACTTGTGGTGTGCGTGGAGCACGGGAGGTGAACACCAACTCTGTATTTGAGTTGGGTGTTGGGACCTGTGAGAGGGAGAGCTTTGGGGAGAAGAATTACTGTTCACTTGAGGTGTGGGAAACCTCTGTAAGGTGGTGGAGAAGATGTGGCATCTTCTTTATTGTATTCTTTTCTGTATAAAGTGTTAATACAATTTGTGTATTGTCTCTCATATGCTGTGTTATTCTGAATTCTAGTTACTTGGTGAATCTGGTTAATTTTTGCATATTAAGTTGCTTGGTTTGGTAATCAAATTGTGTGCTTCCGGTTTATCCACCCATCCTCCCAACAAGTGGTATCAGAGCCTTGGTTGTAGGTTCTTGAGCTTGATACCAACAAGTGGTATCTGAGCTGAGGTTGGAGGAAGCAGGTTTTGTGTTTGGTTACAGGGCACTCTCAGGGGTTTCTGATCGAGTGGGAGTAGAGCAACAGCAGATCAAAGTAAGCTAAGAATAGAGGAGTTGAAAAGCACAGATGGTCACTCACGGTCCTATGGAAAGAAAGAGCAGGTAAAAGATTATTGTTGGTTGGTAACAGATCAGCATGAAGAAACTGAAGATACAGATGTAGCAGGTGTTGCTGCACAGGATGTGTTTGTAGGTTTCTTGGATAAAGTTGAATCTTGGATAAAAGATTCGGTTGCCTCTTTCCATGCAGTTCCAGGTAGAGGAGCTGGTGAGCCTTGCCAAAGAATTGGCAAAGGGGAAGTGAAGCTGAAATTGCAGGCGGCCAACACACATGTGTTGATGAAGGTCATGCAGGTCCCAGGTTTGGAGATATGGCTAATTTCTTTAGAAATATTGGGTGATGAGAGATGCACAGGAACTCTCACAGCGGATGCACTTGAATTAGCTGGTGGTAAGAAAACAGGTATCCTTTATCTACTTGTCTATATTACTGATTCTTCTTTTGTTGCGGAGACGTGGCTTCGTAGGCTTGGTCACATGAGTAGGAAGGAGATGCATGTTCTTAAGTGGAAGACAGATATATTTGACAGGCTTAAGAACTAGAAAGCCTTGGTGTTTATGGAGGAGATGGCAGACAGAACCCAGTGGATGTGGCTGGATACTTCTGAGCAGGGCAGTTTGGACATGGATTTTGATTCAAAGAAGCTCGCAGGTAAAAATTCATCACTCACAGGTGAACACAGATACCGATGTCAGTCAGGAAGAACCGGCGTCAAACAGACAGATGCCAATGTCAGTCATGTGCAGACCGAAGCCGGCGATGTCGGGCAGGGTAAGACCGATGTCGGTCAGGAGACCGACGTCGGCAGTATGTAAGACCGATGTCGGTCAGAGGACCGACGTCGGTAGCAGGGACACCAGCGTAGGCAGGTTGGTAGTCAGGTACAAATGCATGGAACCGACGTCGGTCGGATGCAGACTGTGGAGTGACCGAGGTCGGTCACTGTAACGAATTTTGGGTGGACAACAAGCTGTCAAGGAGTCTCAAACACCCATACAGAGGACTGAAGGCATAAGTAGGCCCTCAAATTCGTTGTTCCTCTTCTTTATACATGTTGCTGATTGTAGAGCAGGAAGGATCCAGGAAACAGGTGTGAGCTTGGCATGGATGAGGATGTGATTCCTTGGAGGAGAACCAGACAGGTGTGTTTTGGTAGAGATGCCAGCAGGTATAAAAGCACAGAGACGAATGGATACCTTAGTAGAAGAACAGAGAGAACGGATACGTGAGACGGAAGATCAGGTATATGGTCTTGTGGAGCTGTAGGACAGTGGTACAGGTTTTGACAGGTGGAGGACGGAGCATGGCTTCAGTCAATGTCAGGGTAACTACTGTGGTTTGCCTTACCAGGGGGATGATGAGTCATGACATCATTTTGTTGCTGTATGTGGATAGTATGCTAGCTAGCAGGGGTGTACATACAGGGTTTTGCTGAGCTAAGGGTAAGATTAGTTCAGTGGCATGTCAGGAGGAGTTTGGAGCAGCGGAATTCTTTGACATGGGAGGCATGGAGATCACAGGTTGATTTTGTCTCGAGTGGGAGCTGATGTGAATCAGGTGTTGGCGAGGTTCGGGATGCAGAACTGGAGCACACTAAGGGCTGGATAGGTACAGTGTCCGAAATCACATGAGGTCTGGTATAGACCTGAGTATTCCCATGCAGTGGGAGCTGTCAGAGAGTTAGGAGCCAATTCAGGGAAGTGAGTTCTCAGGTTTTCTGAGAGGGACCGGCAGCAGGTGTTGCTATGCAAGGTCAGGACTTCACTACATGTATTTGTAGGTTCGGATGTGGCAGGTTACTCGGATGACAGGTGGTACACCACAGGTTGTGTGGTGGGTTATCTTCAGGTGGGAGCTTGAAGAGGGATACAAACCAGGAAACAGATTAGACAGAGTATAGGTACAGGTACAGTGCAGCTATTTATCTCCAAGTGGGAGATTGTTAGGATTGTGGAGCTAAAAGCTTCACTAATGCAGACATGGAGGAGGTTGCAGAATGAGTTGCTGAGTGTCAGAAGTGTTTGGCGTTGGTCTGGCAAACCGGCGTCGGCAGGGTAAGACATGAAGGCAACCGACGTCGGTCATATATCGGCCGGCGTCGGCGACCCCAGGCAGACAGGGACCGATGTCGGTCGCCTGTGTAGTTCGACTGCGAGTTAATTACGGGCAGTGAGCTAACGAACCAAGAGTTTGCATGATGAGTGCTAATTTTAGACTCATAGCTGCGGATCTAATTATTGTAATTAGATGTCTAATCATTGTTTGGATGAGATCTATATAATAGACTCATGGTTGTATTGGAAAAGTGTGCTAGGGAGTAAGAGAGCATAATTATAAGCTCCTTCTGTGTGTGAGGTAGAGCTATGGTGCGTTCCTCCTAGTGCCACAGTACCAGGTGTGTTGGTGCTGGATTGGAGAGCTAGCTGGGTTCTTCAAGAGTGTAGGATCTTGGTCACAGTTGCATGGCCTATATAGGAGATCTACATGGTAAGTAAGATCGTTGATCTGCAGGTGTATGTGTGTGCAAGGTCGAGGTTCACAGGTGAATAGAACCATTGCTTGATTTGCAGGTGTGCAAGGTCATACAGACAGCAACACAACAGGGAGCAGTATCAGGCAGGATCTACTTAGAGTACAGGTGTGTACTCGGATAGAGCAAGAGGAAGGCAAGGGAGTTCCTTCCATAAGTATGGTCTGTTGAATTGCAGGTTGTTGCAGATTCATGGGAGATCTACTTGAAGTACCTTGAGTACTTGTGGAGCACGTGGAGTGCTTGTGGAGTGCGTGGAGCACTTGTGGTGTGTGTGGAGCACGGGAGGTGAACACCAACTCTGTATTTGAGTTGGGTGTTGGGACCTGTGAGAGGGAGAGCTTTGGGGAGAAGAATTACTGTTCACTTGAGGTGTGGGAAACCTCTGTAAGGTGGTGGAGAAGAAGTGGCATCTTCTTTATTGTATTCTTTTCTGTATAAAGTGTTAATACAATTTGTGTATTATCTCTCATATGCTGTGTTATTCTGAATTCTAGTTACTTGGTGAATCTGGTTAATTTCCGCATATTAAGTTGCTTGGTTTGGTAATCAAATTGTGTGCTTCCGGTTTATCCACCCATCCTCCCAACACATATAAATTTTTGCCTATCCTTTGAGCATCTGCAATCAACTCATTTGAATATTTTCTTCTAATCTCAAAACCTTCTAAATAAAAATTTAATATGTATCCCTAATCACATATTTGACTTACACTCAATAGATTATGCTTAAGACCTTTCACATACAAAACATTCTCAGTCTTGGTTCTACCATTATCCAAACTTAAAGTACTTTTTCCAGCTATCCTAGTAGTGGTTTTATATTCAAATTTCATTGTTCCCACATTGATCTTATTTATAGTTGTGAACCTACTCTTATCTCTTGTCATATGCCTCGAACATCCGTTATTAATGAACCATGGCTTTTCTTCATTTCTTGCATGAAATGTTGTCTGTACTAACATAGAATCTTCACGTTATTTCTTCTACCATGAGCATGTCTAAACCTTCTTCTTAATGAATGGAGCCTTGAAAATTTGGTCCTTCTTAACTAAATTGAACATGCTTCTATAGTATTGAGCCATGTGTCCAAAGTTGTTACGCTTGTAACATATTATGGCCTCTTCATCAAAGCTTGATAGAGGAGCAAAAGAGTTGTAGCTTCTACTTGACTCTACATGATATTTCTTCTTATTTTTGAGAATTTTAGCTCTTTTCTAAGATTCTAATTTATTATGACCATATCCATTACAATAAAAATAGTAAACATAAAAATAATACATGTCTTTGTATCTCTGATTTGATTGCCTTTTTTAGCTTTGTTCCCTCCAGCCTTATTTATTTGTAATGTCCTCTATATTCTTCACTTCTTCCCTTTTTGTTTCCTCTTTTGTAAGAGCTTCAAAATAGCTCTTTTTCTTTTCAAATATAATACCTATCTTATCTGAATTTACCTTTTGTATTTTTAATATCTTTTTCAGCATGTTAGTACTATCCTCAAATTTTGAATCGCTAACTACTTTATCATTGACTACTTTCTCAATATCTTATTTTAAAGAGGAAATTTTAATAACATACCTTTCACATTATTTTCTTAATTTTTGAAACTATGATGTTAGATATTTTTCATTCCTTTTAAATTCTTTAATGTGTGTTGTTATAACATCAATTATTTCCTTTGACTCCTTTTAATTTTTCTTGATCTAATACTTCAATTTTTTATTCTTCTTCTCAATAGCTTCTAACTCTTCTATGGCACAAATGAGTTCTCCTTCTATATTCACTTTAGCTTCATCCTCTTCTTCTTCTTGATCATCTATACTTTTTCTTGTAGAGGCATCTTCATGTGTGGCCATGAATAGAATCTCTTCTTCTGAATCACTAACTCCACTATCTTCAGCTGAGCTAGGATCTTTGGAATATAGGATCTTCTTCTTGAATTTACCTTTGAAATTATTATTGTATGTAGACTTTTATTCTTCATCATCATTACCCTTATTTGGGAATTTATCTAAAAAATGTCCAATCTTTCCACAATTAAAACATTTAAAAGGTAATTTTCCTTGATATTTACCTATTACCCTTTTCAGCTTGCAAATAAAAAGAGCTCCATTTTCATCTTCATCATCACTAGAACTATCACTTGATTCTTGAATCTTATCTTTGTCTTTCTTTGATATATTAAAAACCACTTCTCTCTTTGAGGGTTTATCTTGTTCACTCTGCATCTCATATGATGTGAGTATACCATGAAGCTCATCCATCTTTATCTTGGCTAAATCTTCATTTCCTTGATTGATGAAACCTTTGCATCATATCTCATTGGTAGAGATCTCAAAACATTTTGTACCACCATTGACTCTTGAATATGATTTACTATTTGATCAACTCATAAAAGATAACTTGTTATATCTTCTTCTTCCATCTTCAAACTTTCAAACTATCTTCTAGAAGTCTAAAGCTTAGCTTGTTGAACCTTTTCATCACCTTTGTCAATATTCTCAAGTTTTAACCAAATTTCATGAGTAGATTTACATTGCATAAATTTATCAAATTTATATTCACATAAACCACATAAAATAACATTTAAATATTTAGCATTACATTCACTTGCCTTCTTTTCTATTGGAGTAATTACAAGTGTTTGTGGCTCTTCATATTCCTCCACCACTACTTGCCATATGTCAAAACCAAGGGCCATCAAATAAGTCTTCATTATTATTCTCCAGAAATCATAATTCATCCCATCAAATAAAGGTGCTTTATTTTTATAAAATCCTTCATGTTATCTAGCCACCATGCTTTCCTGATCTACCTTCAAGCTACAAAATTTTTTCAAAATGAACCTGCTCTGATACCAATTTTTAATCATGGGATATACTGAGAGGGGGGGGGTGAATCAGTATATCATAAATCTTATATACTTTCCCTTAATCAAATTCCACTTTAACATACATTCAAGAAATGTAAGAAAACTAGAATAATAAACACCACACAAGATAGAGAGACACACCAATTTAATATGGAAACCCAATGTGGGAAAAACCATGGAGAACAATCTAAAGTATATTAATGAGCACCAACTCAAACTAAAATATTCATAAGCACCATCTTACAGGAGCACTAACTACTTTGCTGAGCACCAAAACAATAACTATTCATGAGCACCAAATCACAGGAGCACCAACCCCTTTGCTAAGCACCAACACAGTAATAATTCACAAGCACCAACCCCTTTGTTGAGAACCAATAAAGCAGCAATTCATGAGCACCAAACCATAGGAGCACTAACCCCTTTTGTGCATACCACACAACTATCTCTCAATGTTGTTATCTCAACAAATGATAGTTCATTACAATATCTCTTCTCTCTCTCACCTTTGCTCTTCTAAGCTAGATATAACAAATACAAATTATTCTCATCTCTCACACTATTCTTCTAAGCTAGATATTACTATCTAAAATGAAACTCTATCTCACACATTACAAATGGCTTCTCAAGCCTTTATTTATAGCTTTCCAAATGACCTTTGGCCTTCCCCATTTGTGAGCCTTCAATCCTCATGGAAAATGGCACCAAACTTGCATGGCCCTTCGTATCCTTGCATTTGAAAAGTCATGTGGTGACCCTTCATAAGAAAAAATATCCTTTCCTCTTTTGTCCTTGATGACTTTTCATATTCCTCAAAGTGTCCCTTCATGAGAAATTGTGCCCTTCCTCTTTTATCTTCACTTGGTGACTCTTGGAATTCTCCAAGATGACTCTTCATGGGAAAATGTATCCCATTCTTCTTTTATCTTTATCCCGTGACTCTTTGACTTCTCCATGGGCCCTTCTTTTGTCTTATATGCAACCAAAAATATATTCGTTAATATTAAATAAATATTAACACACATTATCTAAGATGTAACTATTACAAACATCATTAAATGCAATGGGGAATTTATCACCAATAATGCTATACCTTTGACATCAATGACAATATTTCCAATAGATGCCTCCCTAAATTGGCATAGATAAATGAAGAAGTTGGTGAGTGTTTTTGTTAATCATGAAGCTGAATCAGTATAAATTTTGTGGGACATGTAGGTAACGAGGGTAATTACCAAAATAGGGGAGATGGTCAATAGGCCTAATTATGATAAATTACACCATTCATCTTTTGAAGACTTTAAATAGTAGGCAGAAGGAACTATATATAAAAACAATAAAGAATTACTATAGTTGGTAGGTTTATCCAAAGACAGAGTGACAAGGACTGAAGTTTTACTAGTTGAGTTCAAGATCTCAAAAGAATATCAAGAAAGTTTAATGAATAAGGCATTCAAAAATTTGAAGCCTTTATTACTAAATTTTTAGTTCATAGATAAGGAATTTTATACAACATATACACTGCGTGAAGAGCTAAAGAATAAACAATACACATAACTAGTAGTTAGTGCTCCTAGCTTCACAAAGCTCTTAGTCTGTGTAACAATTAAAAATACACTATCTTAATTAGATAATCTAGTTAAACACATTACATCATTACTCTAAATTTATAATGATTATGTATTTACATGTTTATCGTCAAAGTGGGACTTTAGTTCCCACTCTATTATTGTATATGCATAATTAATTTTTTTCTAGCAAATAAATTTTGAGTATTATCATTGTAACATGCAACCTTGCATGATTTTTTAATAATAGATTCTACTTTTGGACTTATAATTTTAAGTGAATATTGAAGACATGAGTCTTTCCCCATGCCAAGATTATAAATACAAGTAACTTCCCAGTCACAAAGGAAAATTTTGGCTATTGAGATTAATAAGAAATTCAAATAAGTTCTACTTGACTAGATCATAATGTGAAAATATTCATTCTTCTCTAATTCTATGGGTTGATTAAGGAATTATATCATTATGGTATATTAGTGTTTTAATTGTGTATGAGGTATCTATTTTAAATACAGTCTTTCATTTTTAGCTATAGCTGAATTGAATATATTTTGCATGCTTATCATAAACCTCTTGTTTATGTGAAAGAACAATATAATAATTAGGAAACCTTTGATTTATACATGTTTGAGTATATTATGTTCTTGTTTCCTTTTAATCCTTACTATATTTTATTGTTTTTTTGTGATGTCCCTTACTTAGGGGCTCCTTTTTCTCGTCAAAAGCTCTGATACCACTGCGATGTCCCTTACTTAGGGGCTCCTTTTTCTACAATAATAGCTCTGATCTGGATACAAACTTGTAGAATATCAATTCAAATAAACAAATTACCACAATATAATTTCTTATTTATTTGCTCAGACTATTACAATACTATTTTAAAACCCTGATCTTGTGCAAATCTGGAAACAAATATGAATCTGGAAGTCTCGGCCTGCTGTGTCAAACACACAGTCGCCAGCATCGATTGATATACTGCCGATGTCGATCTCTGTAGGTCCTTATCTATCAACGTCAGTCCTCAGACGGCCGATGTCAGTCACTGGGGATCTCTGTCTACCAAAGTCAGTATCTGCATGGATCTGTATAGACTTAGTACAGCTGCCAATTTAGCACAACCTATCTGTTTGATCCCTGATCTGGAAATCTATGGTATCTAATACAGTAGATCTCTCTCTATATAATTTATTGAAACAAAACATAAACTAAATCAAGAAATACCTAGAAAGCTCTGTGATAAACTTCTGTGTGAAGTTATCTCTCAAATACCTGTAATACTATGATAACTTCTGGGTGAAGCTATCTCTCAAATTGGCAATAGATCAGCTGATATTTCACAGCCTCTGAATCGCACACAATGAAGAGTTGACATTCTCCACTACAAATGGAATCCTGGAACCCTTGGCTCAGTCTTCACAGAAGAATTCTTCAAAATCAATAATCAATAATCAATAATCAATGGCTAATCTCTACTTTCTCCCATGATAAACCCTTATACCCTCCAAAGGTGTGCTTGCTAGAATTAGATTTCCTCAAATTAGAACTTGGGTTTCTTAAATTAGAATTCCTCAAATTAGAACTTGGGTCCTAAAATTAGACCAATTATTAAATTAGAATTAGGGTCTTAAAATTAGACCAACTAATTAATAATTAATTATTAATTATTAATGAGACCAAATAATTAATATTTGATTAAATCAATCAAATATTAATATCTCCCTTAATTCATATCCAAAAAAACCTGAACAAAAAAACAAGCCCAGCTCCATCAAGACCCTCTATCCATCCCATCAGCCTATGAAGGTCACATAATAGGCTAATCCTCAACTCTGAACATGTCAACTCAAAAGGGGGCATGACAATCTACCCCTCTTGAAATTCCTTGCCCTCAAGCAATCGCTGAATGATACACCCATCAATCCACTGGGATCCCAAATGTAGTCATGATCTACCCTGCTGTCAATCAATGCAAACTCCATGCCATGTCTGTCCCAACTCTCATCTAATGGTGTCACATCATCCCTAGTGCTAAGATAAGCACCCCAACATCCAATCCATAAATGAAAATCAACAAACAACGCAAGCCAACTCCTTACCTGAATAATATCTAAATCTGGATTGTGAAGGCTAGAAATAGTCATATCATCATCAATCTATGACCCGATTGTAATAGAAAGCTGAGTCCCTACCACATGTGATAACTCCTAAACGACACTCACCTCCAGACCAAGCTCATCCTCATATCTCTCTTGTGTTGGTGCCAATGTGCACTCGTCATCGCACTCTATCATGTCATGTCATCTGAGCATCTCCATGCGATGAAAAAACATATATCTGAAGCTGCTGCCCCATATTGCCTTAAGAATATGTGTCTTCCCATCAACATCAAAGTGAACCTCCATGTCCTTGAGATGAAGAGTAACTTCCTCAAATGAATGAAGCCACTTCATACCCAAGACTAAGTCTATATCCCCCATGTTCACCACATAATAATCAGCCTTGAACTCATAGTTGTTAAAGCGCAATGAGAGGTCTCTAATCATACGTTCACACCTAAGAGTGTGATCATCAGTTACCTTAACTCTAATGCCCTCAAAATCTTTAGTATTGAGTCCACATTTCTCCACAAATCTAGCATCTATGAAATTATGTGTGGCTCCTATATCAAGAAGGGTGATGACCTTCTGCCCTACCAAAACTCCACAAAGTCTGAATGACTCATCCGACTGAATGCTGGATAGGCGTGCCTCCTGTATATGAAGTTCTAACTCTGCCACTGCCTCCTCAGAACTACTCTATTGTTCAGAATCCTCTGAATTTGAATCCTCATAATATGCCCACATCACACGATTTGCTTTTCCCTTAGGCCTCAAAGGGCAATCATGATGGATATCATATGGACCTTTATAGTAGAAGCAAAGCTTCTTCCTACGTGGATCATTAAGCACCTCATGATCCAAAAGTGGTGCTGCTGGATTGGCCTTTGATTCATTCTTTACACCTGATTTATCTATGCTAAAATCTGGTCTCTCTGTATCTCCATTGGAACACTTATGGTCTCTAGATGAAGAAGTACCTCTGGAGTTAGATTTGTTGGATGGGGCTGCCAGATCCATACTACGTGCCTTCTTCATAGCTACTTGTAATGAAGGCAAATCAAAGCCTTTGGTACAACCTCTTAATGGTTCTGTCAATCCGTCCATGAAGAGTACTACAAGTCGCCTCTCTGAAATGTCAGGAACCATAACTGATAACTTTTGGAAGTCACCAATATAAGACTCTAGACTGCCACTTTGGCACAACTGTGCCAACTCTCAGAAATAGGACTCTGGATCCCTCCTATCAAAACACTCTACCCGCCTATCCACAAACTCTTGATAAGATGTGATCCGATCATGATGGAGTGTCACCATCCCATGGTGCCACCAATCGTGAGCTACTCCCTCAAGATGTAGTGTCGCATATCTGATAGCATCTTCCTCACCCATCGGTCGCAATGTGAGAAATGTGTCCAGCTTACTAACCCAGGCCTGTGTTGTCACCTTACCACTACCGTCAAACGTCACTAGTGTGAGCCTACTCGTAGCATGCTTTAAATCATTGTTCTGGGGCCTTGGTCTCCCATTCTGTCGACCTCGATAATGTTCTTTCCTTTGTGTGAGGAATTGGTCAAAAGTAATCATCTCCCTGATCACAGGTGGTAATGACTCCCACTCATCAGTCCCTACCATAAGTGTGTCTGTAAATGCCTCCTCATGCTCCTCACCTGCTATCACCTCCTCTACCTCCTGTCTCACAAAGGTAGGCCTAGTAGGCCTGTTAGCTATACGAGAAATAGTCCCATGGCCTCTCTGTGATCCTGCATCACTCCTGACATCTTCACAATGTGGGGAATGTCTCCTCGGAGTACCCAATCTCGGCAGTGCTGCTGCCAACTGCTGTAATACTTGGTTATTTTGCCTTTGCCCTTCTCATAGTTCTCTAAGAGTAAGTAAAACCTCTGCATCATCTTGATCTCTAGGATGGTGAGGAATACGGGCCCTGCCCATATCGTCACCCATGTCTTCCAGCGGTTGTTCTAAAACTTGAGTTCCTTCAAGCAAAGCTCTACTGCACGTGAAATACCCGTGTGGTCCCAACCCTTATGGCTGCATAAGATTGTCAACCCCTCAGGATGGTAGGATTTAGCTCTGATGTACCCAACAGGATGGCAGGAATTTGGCTCTGATACCACTGTGATGTCCCTTACTTAGGGGCTCCTTTTTCTCATCAAAAGCTCTGATACCACTGTGATGTCCCTTGCTTAGGGGCTCCTTTTTCTATAATAATAGCTCTGATTTGGATACAAACTTGCAGAATATCAATTCAAATAAACAAATTACCACAATATAATTTCTTATTTATTTGCTCAGACTATTACAATAGATCTCTGTCATGCACCTCAAATAATATTACAATACTATTTTAAAACCCTGATCTTGTGCAAATCTGGAAACAAATATGAATCTGGAAGTCTCGGCCTGCTGTGTCGAACACACAGTCACCAACGTCGGTTGATATACTGCCGACGTCGATCTCTGTAGGTCCTTATCTACCGATGTCGGTCCTCAGACGGCTGATGTCGGTCACTGGGGATCTCTGTCTGCTGAAGTCGGTATCTGCATGGATCTGTACGGACCTGTACAGACTTAGTACAACTGCCAATTTAGCACAACCTATCTGTTTGATCCCTGATCTAGAAATCTATGGTATCTAATATAGCAGATCTCTCTCTGTATAATTTATTGAAACAAAACATAAACTAAAACAAGAAATACCTGGAAAGCTTTGTGATAAACTTCTGTGTGAAGTTATCTCTCAAATACCTATAATACTATGATAACTTCTAGGCGAAGCTATCTCTCAAACTGGCAATAGATCAGCTGATATTTCACAGCCTCTGAATCACACACAATGAAGAGTTGACGTTCTCCACTGCAAATGGAATCCTGGAACCCTTGGCTCAGTCTTCACAGAAGAATTCTTCAAAATCAATAATCAATAATCAATGGATAATCTCAACTTTCTCCCATGAGAAACCCTTATACCCTCCAAAGGTGTGCTTGCTAAAATTAGATTTCCTCAAATTAGAACTTGGGTTTCTTAAATTAGAATTCCTCAAATTAGAACTTGGGTCCTAAAATTAGACCAATTCTGAAATTAGAATTAGGGTCTTAAAATTAGACCAACTAATTAATAATTAATAATTAATTATTAATGAGACCAAATAATTAATATTTGATTAAATCAATCAAATATTAATATCTCCCTTAATTCATATCCAAAAAAACCCGAACAAAAAATCAAGCCTAGCTCCATCAAGACCCTCTATCCATCCCATCAGCCTACGAAGGTCGCATAATAGGCTAATCCTCAACTCTGAACATGTCAACTCAAAAGGGGACATGACATTTTTTGATACAACAGTTTAGAATAAGTATTGGTCTAGATTACTTGTCCTATTTGATGTCAAATACTAGTCTTGAAAGGCTTTATCATTAGACTTTTCATGGGATTCCTTTTACACATTACTCTTCCATATTTTTAAATTTATTTTAAAATCATTCCCACTTTAGTTAGAATAATCATCCTTGCACCCAATCCAAGTATATCTAGGTTCACCCATAGCCATTTCACCCATGGTAAAAAATCTGTCACTCAACCACTATTCCACCAACATGTTATAAAAATAAAATACCCTATAACTCATGCATTAGAATGATCCTATTCACCAATCTTAAAATGTTAGAGGCAACCTCATAATAAATTATGGGGTGTGCATTAAACCTACATCAATAGTGTATTTATAAATATAAGTCTTGATATAGTTGGATGATATAATATTGAAGGATATTACTTAATGTATAAATTATAAGGAAGATAGAATGGAAATAATAATTATAGATAGGAAACAATATCTCTCACAAAACACCAAAGTCCTACCCACCCATTTTTCACTAAACCATTTATGGTGTGTACTTAGGGAAACTAAAGATTGATTGACTATTATAAGAAAAATATTTAGTAAATGATAAAAGTGAAAAACATTATATGTACACATATGCCCCACTTGAATCTTATCACCTATCACAATAGTGTAACATGGAATGGTGGTTTGAGAAGGAACATATTAAGATAATAATTAAAATAATTGAATGAAATAATAAACATAAAATAAATCAAAGTAAATAAGTTATAAATACATACCTTCACTTACCTTATTGCTATGGAAAATAAGTAGGATGTGTAACATATGATAAGAGGCACCTAATGTGCAGATCAAGAGGTGGACCTAAAAAATAGTAAAGCTTTCAATTTTTTTACAAAAATGTTCTATTACAGCTTAAAATTTCTCTTTCTCACTAGGATTTAAAGGATTTTCTCAATTAATGAAAATAACCTACATAAATAAAGATATGGAAAACATGAAATTTATCAATAACTAACTAAAGGATGAAGAATTTGAAAATTTTTAATATAAAATGGCAAATTTTTTTTCACTTGTATATTTTAAATTTTGGTAACTAGATCTACGTGTATCTATATTTATTAATTTGAGAGATGATGACCCATAGATGAGGAGTTGCATGAGTTAATGGATGAATCACTACTGCATCCATAATCATTTAGTTATGTTACATATTAATTATTGATTTTAGTGTTTTAGATTAAAATTAATTAAATTAAGAAACTTAGGTGTTTGAGACAATATTTTTAACATAATTTTCCCTTAAAATCATATAATTAGAGTATAAAGTGGAATGGGTAATAGGTAAGTGATGAAAAGTCAAAATTTAGGCTAAGGGTATTTACTTGGGGAAAGGTAAAAATTATTGCATTATTTGAATAGTATAGACCATGTCAATGTAGTTGAAATATAGTAGAGAAAATCCCATCCAATATCATATGAATTGGTTGATGTAGTTGAAAATTTTTTTGACTGATTTTGTATGGCATGGCCAATGCAATAGGTAAATCCTTAAGATGGCTGATGTTATATGACATAGTCAAAGGCATGAACATGATAGCCTAGATTATGTATTTTAATAGGTCATTAATGTCATATAAAATAGGGTAACCGTGATGAATTAAATATTTCCTATATGATGGGATATGGTGTAAATGAGGTCATTGTCATCGAGCACAACTGATATAGTAAAGAATGAATATATAGCCAATGTATTATTATACATATTCATTGCAATATAAAATATTTAGGGATGTCTAGTGTAGTAGTATACATATCTCATGAATTAGTTATTTTGAAGCAAATGTTAATTTGTCTAGTTTTAAATTTAAGTATTTTTAAAAAAAAATCATAGAGACTTGATTTATACATTATTTTTTAGAATTTTGTATATATGATAGAGGATATTCAAATTATTAGATGAAATATAGTTACCTAATGTATTAGATAGGTTATCTATAGTGGATCAAGCACAAAATATTGCCTTTAAGTTTGGTAGTATTATGGATATGTGTTATAATTCATTGAGCATTGAGTTAGTGTTGATGTTCTTAGGAGCATGGGACATATTGAAAAATAGCTTCTAATGGGCCATGGATGAGGACACTTTTGATGTGGTATTCACCTTAGAGTATTCCCATGTGATTTTGGTTTAACTAATCATGGGTACACCAATTGTGTGTGATACTCCTAATTTGGTTAATGAGAGGATAACCTTAGATATGTGAGTGATAAGATACAAGAGGTAAGACCAATGAAGTTTGGTTGTACTATTATTTCATGTGTACATATAGAATGTTCTATATATTTAAAAGGATCTAATTATACTTGTGATAGCTTGAGTGATCTATCATAAGTCTTATGGGAGATCACCTTTATATATTTTATCCCTATGTTATTTTATGTTATATTAGGTCACATTCTATGAACTTGGATCTATTGTTCTGGTATAGTCAATGCATGATTTTTATGGTATTTTTAGTATAGGTTAGTAGATGATGGGGCTTATTATTATTTTTGGAATAAGATTTATGAGGGGTTCCCAATGTATATACTAACAAGGTTTCTATATGTCCTTAATGATTCCCTCCTATGAATAAGGATGGGTGTATATGACCATGATGTGAAGACCATCACATGCATCCCTACATATGAGATAATGTAATGTGATCAAATTATCTATAAACCATACTAGGGGACTATGGATATGTGGCCATCATGGCTAACCACTATATAGATGTAATAGTGAAAAAGGATCATATGGAACTAACATTAGTGGGTATAACCTCATCCTCATGATCATATACTTAATAAGTTTAGTTTACCACACCTAACAATTCCATTGGTGGTACTAACATTTTGAGACTACCATTTGATGGAAATATGTGGTGTAGGTATTAGACGGGTACCTAATGAGTTACTCATGATATGGCCTCATTGTCATAGGGAACAAGATTGTGGTGGATATGACAATAGGGAGTACACATTAATAGAGGAAGATAGGTACTAATAATACATCATCATCAATTATAACATCAACAACTATAACCACAGTCAACACCTAGTTATAATATAGTGTGGAAATTTTGTTACATGGCCTGATAAGCTCATGTCATCTAGTTGGGATAATATAGAGGTTTTATGGTACCTCAAATTCATGATAGCCAATAGGTGATAGGTGGCCAAGAAAATACGTACAATTATGGGTGAGTAAATGTGTAGTTTATATGACTTTTATTTACTATAGGTACAAAGATACAATGTTATATATTAGTGATAAATTTATGTTATTCAAACATTGGGATATTTATATGATTTTTAATGTCAACTTGGTTTGAATTTTTTGAATTTCATAGCAAAGGAGGAAATTTGGAGGACCATGGTGGAGGTTGCACATCATGAGATATTAGATTATGTGTTTCCACAACATAATACTACTCTTATGATCGATCCATTGGTACGTTTAATTGGAGTATATGAAATCTAGTTTATATTATTTGGGGAGTCTACCCTAATGCTACATAGATGGTAATTATATTTGATACATGATACACAACTATAAAAAGTTGGATAGTGAGAGGTATAGTCATTATAAACACTTTATGAAAAAAGGGCCACACATATAACTACAACTATACATGTGATGATATTACAGGCCAATGTGGCCAGCTTACATGGGGTAGGTCTAGGGGTTGTAGTCATTGACACAATTCCTAAACATATTTAACAAAGATTATAGTCTGGACAAGCCTCTATGGGTAGTGTAGCATGTCCTCATTAGATGGACATGGTGGACCTTAGCGTTAGAGATAATTTTTTACTATATTATATAATTATGTATAAAATGATGAACCATATATATATATATATATATATATATATATATATATAGTCATTGACACAATTCCTAAAACATATTTAACAAAGAGGATAGTCTGGACAGGCCTCTATGGGTAGTGTAGCATGTCCTCATTAGATGGACATGGTGGACCTCAACGTTAGAGATAATTTTTTACTATATTATATAATTATGTATAAAATGATGAACCATATATATATATATACACACACACACACATACACACACACACACACACACACAGAGATATATATATATCTATATATATATATATATATATATATCTATATATATATATGTATATATGTATATATATATGTATACATATACATATATATATATATATATATATATATATATATATATATATATATATATATATATATATATATATATATATATATCTGTGTGTGTTTGTGTACACACACACACACACACATATTGAATGACTCATTTTATGGATGTTTTTTCTTTTTATAGCACATGTTTATGATTTGTTATGTTATGGAAAACATATATGACGTATCATGTATGTTTTGTTATTTTATATAACATGTGATAAAATGCATGGTAAAAAATTGGAATAATGTGAAATGATAATTAAAAATAGATGTAAAATAAGTAATGAAAACATGCAGATGTGAATGATAAAATGAATGTAAAACACACCACAAAGGTATATGACATGTTGTAAGTAGATGTAAAATTAATGAATGACAAATGAAAAACAAATATGTAAGTAAGAATATCAATGAATAAAAAATACTTAACTATATATATGTAAATAATTAATATATCAATGAATGAAAAGGACTCAAAAAATATATACAAATAAGTACAATATTAATGAATGAAAAGGACATATATAAGGATATGTAAATTAGTAAAATATCAATAAATTAAAATGACTTAAAAAATATATTTAAATAATTATAATTTCAATGAATGAAAATGACTCAATAAAATATATTTAAATAATTAGGATAGGGAATGTAAGACAAACATGTGTAGTGAAACATGGGTGAATGAAAATGATAGGAATCTATAAACAATGATAACTCATACTTAGTGTTTGTGGGAGTATGCGAGATAGGAAAGCATAAGTATATAATGACATGAATAGGATCAAAATGACATGGTTTGGAAATCAAATGTGATGGAGTATTTATGAATAAAATTTGGTCCTATTTGAGGTATTACAATGTAAATCACAAACTAAAAGTTAAGAGGTGTAAGTAGGAAATGTTATTAGGGACATGATCTGATATAAGTGATAATCATAAAGGGGAATATTGAGGGTAATATGATTTAAATAAGTAGTGTGAGGTACCACTCACAATAAATAAGTGAAAAAATTCTAAGAATTAGTGATATCAATGATCTAGAACACACCAACTAGTGAACATGAAGCTTGGATAACAAGTGAAGTACATATTTCATCCCATGAAGTTTATATGTAATAAAATTAAAATGGTCCTATATATTTAAAATGTGTTCCAAATTAATCAAATCCCATTAAAATTCCTTTAGTCTATTGTGAATATTATGTACTTATGTGGAAAAGTAGTTGAAACTAAAGTATATAATATAATGTGACCTCCTATCCTAGTCTACTAGCTTACTTCACTACAATTGATCTTAGTTCTATAATAAGGACAAATGTGGATTTTATGATTCAATTATAATATGATATTTTATATAAATATATCACATATTTTAGTTTGATCTTAATTTTGATAATTTTTTCTTTTTAATCACTAGTTTTTTCTTGTAAGATATATATTTTATATTTTGTGTATTATTCTATTCATCCTCTATATGGATCTATAGATTCAAAAATTAATGTTATATGTAACTAAAAATGATATGGATTAAAATTGGACATTAGAGAGAAGGAACTAAATACCACGGTGTCTAAAAAATCCTAAACTTGCCCACAAGTAGGTGTGCAATCTCAAAATCAACCTATGTGTGCCTCAAATAAAAAAAAGGGAAATGTGAGGATCATGAAATATCCATCCATTTAATAAGTGATACAATGATGGTTATTCTCGTAAATAATCAAAATGAGGTAAAATAACATTATTAAAGGGGAGGGGCTTATGCTATTATATCCATGTTGCTAGGAATACATTCTGACCTACAAAATATTTAACATAAACACCAATTGAAGTGGTAATCATTCTAAAAATAAGGAGGAATATATATGGTCATACCAAAAATAGGGAGAGTATAAATGATGACAAAAGAGACAAAAATAAATAAACAAAGGTTGTATTTAAGTAACAAAGGACCAAAACAAAACACTGATGTATACAAGATATCATAAATCTGAAGTAAATGATAAAATGGAAGGTAACCATGACATAAGAAAAATATATACAAAAAATCATCACAAATTCTATAAGGAAATGTAAATATCAAATATAATAATGTGAAAATAAATAATATGATATGAAACATGGATGTGATCATAAATGATGATATATATCTCTAATACATCATCAATAATATCAAATAAACTATGTTGTAAGTTAGATATAAATAATCATAGTCTCATATATTCACATAGATTCATACAAGGATTGCCTAGTGCATGATATTTATGAGTAAAGTAGTAATAATAGAAGGAGGAGGATGGCATGGTACCTCCTATTAAAGGTAATTAATGTGAAGAACTATCACCAATGTGTAGCTAATATCCTCTCATATTTGACAAGGTACTGATCAAGGATAAGGTTAAATACTCGCCTGATAAAAAACTTGGGAGAACTATTGAAAGGGTTAAGGTGTAGGCATCAAAAAATCATTAAAATTATACTAGGGTGCTCTTCATCTATCTATATGGTGTATAGGGAACTGATGCCAAATACATTAGGCATCCCCATGCTTGGGGATATAATCTGGAGATATCTCGGGAGGTGGCAAGTTTTTATCACTAGAAGGATTGGTTGATTCACAACAAAGAATATCGATGCATTATCAAAGAACCTAGAAGTTGGTCAATATTTTCCATGCAAATAACAAATTTCTCTAAAAGTAGATGACTATGGATTTTGAGTATCTATGGTAGAAATGGATTCTTTTAGTTGTTTCTATGATAGGAATCTCTATTATGCTCGATAATATTTTTACCAATGACTAATGATTTTTTGAAACTCATAATATGGATATTCTACCCATAATCTAAGTGGAGAGTCATGCTAGGGTATAACTATGACATCATCAAATAAATCATCACGATCAAATAATCTAGGTTTAGGCTCATTTCTAGCTATTTTAGTTGTCTTTAAGATATTGGCTTGGTGCAAGTCAAAGTAATGTTTTTGACATATCATGAGGAAGTATTCTTGAATGATCATAAAATATTGTGAACTGATATGGTTCTGTCATGGAATGACCAAGGAGCATAATTTGGAGAGGCTCAAAATTAACTAAATAAGAATGTGAGGTAGTAGGTATGTGCTCCATCTTAGACCTATAAACAAGAATTGAAAGATAAATAATTTCATGTGTATTAGAATTAAAAGTAATGACATAAAATAATTATGAAATATTATTTAATTGTAAATAAGACTCATAATAATGTTGTAAGAAGGATCAATAGAAAATGATTTATGCATCCTTTACTTGGGCATAGTTAATGAACAATGGGTTATATAGAGAATACACATCATCATAATCAAGCATGTCAAGATAAATATGGAAGGCACAAAGAAATATGTTGGTCTAAGAAGAGTGGTGAGCTAGTTGTTTAGGAAAAACTATCAAAGATAAAAACATGTCAATCAGTTTCTTACTAGAAAATGGTTACACAAAAGGGGGGAAATAAGTGATAATTCTAGGAGGGATATATGAGGTTTTAATTTTAAGTTTGATCTCATTGGTATCACCATCATAATCTAATATGTTAAGTGATATTTTTTTACAAGTTTTAGGTGTCAATTATAACCTCAGTTAGAATTGATAGGATAGTTGAAACATTGAGAGTTATGAAATAGGATGATAAGAAAAGGTTCAAGGTTGGGTATTTTTAAAATTCCAAGTTATTAGAATTTTTATAAATTCTAAGGTTTAATATCACCTTGAATATTTCATATAGAACTATTGTGGGTAAATATTATACACTAACCTGTATAAGAGGTGATGGATCTCATGTGATCCATGGTTGACTAAGTAAAATGTTATAGGATAGTGGAAAGTTAAAAATCATTATCTTAACTCTATTCATGATGGGATGAACCATGATAAGGATCTAATAATAAACAAGGAGGAAATTTTAATTTATCATATCCTTTTCAAAATATTTGGGTATATTTAAGGTTGCATTCATAGTATTTATGAGTTATAATAAAATCAAGGGAGTCACCACAAGTGTGTAACCCTTCATAAATCAAAGTACACTTGACATGAATGTCATTAAATTTGGCACTAGTTAATAGATGATAATCATCTACATGAAGAATTATTTCATTTAGGATCATATAAGAAATAGGGAATTTAAGTCAAATAGAGGCATCCAAATTTTCATCAACTTGAATGGAAATTTCTTCACATTATTGAGGGATATTATCCTTGAATCAAGGAAAGGTAGTTTATTTACACATAGGTGGAGGTTTATGGATGTTAATTTTGAATTAATATGTTTTGATATTGAGGGGAAGTTATCATGAGTTCTAAGAAATGAATTTGAGATGGGAATCAAGAAATTTATAAAATGGGGTCCCACTCATCATTTCTTAGGGGAATAGAATCAGACTAAGATATAGGTATGTAATGTTGAATCAAATTATACAAGGGAGGAGTTGAAGTGCACTTAAACTAAGGAGAAAAATAATTGTGTGTTTTTGGAACTGCTAATGTATTTTGGTTAGGAGGAACTAACTATAATAAGTTGGTCAATGTAAATATTTGCATAGGATAAATATAAACTTCATGCATAGAGTTAATCAATGTAGTAGTCAATAATGAACTAGTCATAAGAGACTACATCAAACTAATTGATGCAATAGCTACAATATTCAGAATAGTAATAGACTACTTTAAAATGGGTGATGTAGTTATTTTTAGTCTAGGGATAACTAATTGTATCAGGATGGTCGATGTAGTAGAAAAATAATGGTGAAAAGTATCAAACTATATCAAGCTAGTAGATATAGTGGTATAAGAATTATTAGACTATATCAAAGTGTTTTATATAGTTATAACCATAATTATAAAACTTTATTGCATCAATATAGTCTATGCAGTCATATGTATTGAGTGGGTAATGATTTCCATATATTAAACATATAAAACTAGAGATGGGTATGTGTCTTCAATGGTTATAAAAGTGGGAAATATAGCATGATAATAATGTGGATAAGGCTCAATTTAAGATACTAAATTCCTCATGTTGTTAATATTGATTACATTTTCATCATGCTAGAAGAGTGAGGGTCAACTAAATCTTCCAAAACATTGAAAGGAGAAGGTTGAGTAATAAGTTGATGATTTGGAAGTGGATCCTTATAAATGTAAAAGTTATCATTATCCTATATGAAAGTATCATGATTAACTTTAGAATCATGTTATTTAGATTCCTTTTCATAGGTTTTTTTTAATTTTTGAGATCATAGCTTCATTATTTAAGTTAATAACAAGAAGATATTCAAGAGAAAATTTCCTAATTTTTCTACATGTTTCAGAAGACTATCCCCAACTTGCATGATACCATAATTTTTTTATGTGATCAAACCAATTTTTTTATTTTTATAAAGATAAATTTATATACATAAATTTTTAAGAATACATTTTTTAATTTTAGCTAAGAAAAGAGGCTTATGAACATCTACATTGTTCACATATGTTTATGAAGAGGGAGGAGGATAGAAGGGACTTCTCATGAAAGGTTGGGAAAGGGTTGATTAATTATAGACACTAGTAATAATTTCATGGATGGTGTGTGTGGAATCATAAGTGTATATAAATGCCATCATTGGTAGCATGTTTGTTTTTAGAATTAATAAGCATGTGAGTTCTTGATGTAGGTTAGGAAGGCTCAAATTTCCTTATGATGAAGTCTTGATGTTTCGCTTGATCAAGGGATTATTTTAAGTATTTTAGAGAGAGAATCCTAACTCTATATTTATTTTTTAAATGGAAAGTGATATTAAACATGTGGAAGAGGATATCTTTCAAAATGTTGTGTTCAACATTTTTAGATAATTATTTTCAATGTTTAATGATGAATTTAGTAGTTTTGGATTCTACATGTTTAAATTTTAATAAAATGGGCTAAGCTATTTTTAGGAAGATCATTAGTTTGAAATTCTTGAACCAATGTGTTAACTAAGTATTTTAGTCTAAAGATGGTGTTAGAAATAAGTTCATTATATGAATCTATGGCATCACTTAAAAAGGTTTTGTCTATAGTTTTGGTAATTTCAAAGGTTTTTAGCTTAATCAAATATTTGTAAAGGATAGCAAAATATTTAAAATACAAAACATGATTGGTGGATCAATTATAGGTGATAGTGGGAGTGATACTACCTATGTCTATGTTTATAATTTGAGAAATTAATGGATCATTTTGAAAATTATTATTCTTTTTTAATTAATAAGTAGGGGTTGGGGAAATATATTAGCATGTGCATCTCTAAGGGTGGGTGAGGTGAGGGATTGGAATGGGAATTTGATTTTGTCACTCCCCATTGAGGTTTTTGAAGATGATTTTGCAATTTCAAGAGATGATTTTACATTTTCATCATTTGATTGTCATTTTTAATTTGTAAATTATCTATTTTATTCATATATTGCAACAAGATTTGACTAGTATTAATAGCATGTTGTCTAGAATAAGAATCTTAGTATGCAATATAGGTAGAATTAACATGAGTGTTAACATTGGAACTTTGAGTAGGACCACTAAATTCAATACCCACCATATTAGTAGCACTACTAGGCATGCTGGAGGAAAAAGGAAGGGAAGAAATCATGTATTGACTTACCTCAAATCTTGTAGAAAAGATATCCATAGGTGAAGGAGGAAATCCAATGTGAGATCCCATAATGAGATTATAGATCATTGTATGGTCCTCAACCCTATTCTCATGATGTTAATTAATTTAAATGATCATTTATGTATTATACTCAAGATAACTCTCATCCTTTATTATAGGCATGTGTAGAGGATAGTTAAGTCGATCAAGAGGTCGAGATGGCCCATATTTTTTTATTCTAGTGTCCACACAAATATTTATTAAATTTTAGTTTTATGAAAAAGTATAATGAAGGAAAGACGTAGATAATTTACATGGATTCATTAAATCCATTAGATATTTTTGGGTTATTTGTTTAGAATTGTTAGGTTGTGGAGCTAAAAGCTTCACTGATGCAAACATGGAGGAGGTTGCTGAGTTACAGAGAAACTAACATCAGCAGTGCAACCAACGTCAGTCATCTTCAGTGTTCACAATAACTGACATTAGTTATGGGTCAACTCACATCAGTCAGATAGGGACCGACGTTGGCAGCCTGCGTGTGCATGCATTTGCATGCGCTTCCAGAATTGGTCTTATTTTAGACGGACAGTTTGTTTGCATGTAAAAGACTAATTTTAGTCTTGAGTCTGCATTTCTAATTATTGTAATTAGAAGTCTAATTATTGTTTGCATGGGATCTATATAATAGACTCATGGGGCTGTATTGTAATCAAGGGACAAGGAAGAGATCCTTCCAATTGTAAGATCTAGGTTTGCAAGTGTGGAAGACCAGGTTGATCTACAGGTTGTGCAAGATCAGGGGAGATCTACATGGTAAGTAAGATCAGGTTGATTTGCAAGGAACAAGATCAAGGAGATCTACTTGGAGTACTTTGAGTACTTGGCGGTATTGGCAGTATTTTTACTGAGTGGTGGAGGGTACAACTTTGTGTTTGAGTTATGGTTGTAATTGGTTGTGTGAGAGAGAACTCTTGAGGGAGAATTACTGGTACATCTTAGAGGTGTGGGAAGAGTGTGATCTCTTCATTGTATTTCCTTCTGGATGAGTTGAATACGATTGTGTATTGTCTCTCAAATTTTGTGTTGTTTTTTATTCTAGTTACTTATTACTTCTAGTTAAATTCCATGTTTAGTTGCTTATACAAGGTAATCAATTGTGCTCCTAATCTTGACAAAGTGGTATCAGAGCAAGGTTGTAGGTTCATAGAGCCTAGTTCAAAGCAGGTTAGTGTTTGATTACAGGTCACTCTTAGGGGTTTTTGATTGAGTGGGAGTATAGCAATGGTAGAAGAAAGTAAGCTAAGAATGGAGAAGTTTAACGGCAAGAATTATCAACTATGGAGGATATAGATAGAAGATTTTCTGTATCAAAAACATATATATTTACCGTTGGCTGGGGTTGCAAGCAAGCCCACGTATATGAAAGATGAAGAATGGAAGGTTCTTGATTGGAAGGCTCTGGGATCTATAAGGTTGAGCCTGGCATCATCTGTGATTTCTAACTTATCAAAGGCTAAGACAATGGTAGAGTTAATGGAATCTTTGGCAAAGCTATATAAAAAACCCTCAGCTTCGAATATGGTATTTCTTATGAATCAATTATTTAATTTTCAAATGTTGGATGGTGGATCGGTACACAGTCATCTTAGTGATTTCCATGGATTAGTAAATTAGTTAATTTTAGTGAATATTGTTTTTGATGATGAAATTAAGGCTCTCTTAATCTTATGCTCATTACCTGAAAGTTGGGATAGTTTGGTAATGGCAGTTAGTAATACTGCATCTACTTCATATATCTTGAAATTTGATGATGTTGTTAGTGTAATCTTGAATGAATAAATTCACAGGAAAAGCACAAGTGAATCATTAGGGAATGCTTTAAGTGTTGAAAGCAGGGGAAGGCAAAGAGAGAAGATCGAGTAAGGGAAATCAAGGTCAAAGATAGGCAGGAGATCCAAATCCAGGTATGGCAGAATAATCAGCTAGAATTATGGAAAGGCAGGGCATGTAAATAAAAATTGTTAGTTGGTTGAAGATCAACATGAAGGAATTGAAGAAGTAGATGTTGCAGATATTGTTGCATAGGATGCTCTTATATGTTCCTTGGATAAAGTGGAATCTTGGGTTTTAGATTCTGGTGCCTCTTTCCATGCAACCCAAAATAGAGAATTTTTTCATGAAGATGTCCAAGGAGACTTTGGAGAGATTTATTTAGGAGATGGTAAGCCTTGTCAAATGGTTGGCAAAGGGAAAGTGCAGCTGAAATTGTAGACAGGCAACACATGGGTGTTGAAAGAGGTCATGCATGTCCCAGTCCTGAAGCGGAACTTGATTTCTATAGGAAAGTTGGGTGATGAGGGATGTACAGTAACTCTCACAGTGGATTCTTGGAAAGTTTCCAAGGTGTAATTATTTTAGGAAGAGGTAAGAAAGTAGGTACTCTTTATCTATCTACTTGTATTACTGATTTTCCTTCTGGTTTATCTACTTCAGATGTAGATGCAAAGATGTGGCTCTATAGGCTTGGTCACATGAATAAGAAGGGGATGCATGTTCTTGAGTCAAAGGGTAAGAGTTCAGATTTGGAAAGCATAGATAAAGATTTTTGTAAGCAATAGAAGATAGTTAGGTTTCCTGAAACACATGCTACAAGAAAGGATCAAGTTTATGGCATGAAGAGGAAATTTGATGTTTTTGACAAGATCAGGAAAGCCTTGGTTTTCAATAAGAAGATGATAAATACATATCAGCTCAAGGGGATAAATAATTTTGAGCAGGGTAGTTTGGACAAGGTTATGATTCAAAGTAAGCTCGTGGGTAAAAAGTCATCACTCATAGGAAAACAAAGTTACCAATGTCGGTCAGGTGGAACTAACATCAAATAGGTAGGTACCGATGTTGGTCATGTGCAGACCAGAGTCAGTGGTGTTAGTCAAGGAATTGATGTCGGTAACCATGACACTTATGTCAGTCAGGGAATCGGTGTCGGTGATCAGGTGGGATCGACATCAGTCAGGTGCAGACTAGGGTCGACCAAAAAATGGATTTTGGGTGGACAGTAAGCTATCAAGGAGTCTCAAATGCCCATGAGGAGGACTAAAAGGGTAAGTAAGCCTCAAATTCATTATTCACCTTCTTTACACTACTTGTTGCTTATTGATGGTCAAGAACTAGGAAGTTTTAAAGAAGCAGAGCAGGTAGAATCTAGGAAATAGTGAGAGCATGGCATGAATGAGGAAGTTGATTCCTTGGATGAGAACCAAATGGGAGATTTTGTAGAGTTGCCAGCTAGAGAGAAAGCACTGAAAGACAAATGGATTCCTAGGTGAAAGAAGAGAGAGAATGGACACGTGAGATGGAAGGCCCAGGGTATATGGTCTTGAGCAAGTTGCAGGACAATGGAGGTTTGACAGGTGTATGACAAAGCATGGCTTTAGTCAATGTCAATGTAACCATTGTGTTTTCTTTACTAGGTTGGATAATATTAGCTACATTATCCTGTTACTGTATGTAGTGTGTATGCTTGTTTCAAGGTCACACATGCAAGGAGTTGTTGAGCTAAAGGTAAAGTTAGTTTAGAGGTGCGCCATGAAGAATTTGGGAGCAAAAAAATTCTTTGGCATGATTATTCCTAGAGACAGGGAAGATCACAAGTTGATGTTGTCTTAGGATGATTGTGTGAATAAGGTAGTGGCGAGGTTCAAGATGCAGGATGCAGAACCAATTAACACACTTATGGATGGACAATTCACAAAATAGTGTCCCAATTCACACGATGAGGTTGAGTACAATTATACTAGACCTGAGTTTTCCCAAGTAGTGAGTGTTTTTAGCAAGTTCATGGCCAATCCAGGAAAGAAGCACTAGAAATTAGTTAAGTGGATTCTCAGGTATCTGAGAGGGACCAGCAATAGGTATACATGCAATGCAGGGTCAAGCACTTCTCTACATGGGTATGTAGAATCAGATATGGTGGGGGACTTGGATGATAGGTTTAGCACCATAGGATGTGTGGTGGTTGGTCTTCAAGATTGAACTTGAAGAGGGATACAAGCTAGGAAACAAAATTAGATGATGTACAAGTACAGGTATATATACAGCTGTTTATCTCCAAGTGGGAGATTGTTAGGTTGTGGAGCTAAAAGCTTCACTAATGCAAACATGGAGGAGGTTGCTAAGTTATAGAGAAACTGATGTCAGTAGTACAACTGATGTTAGTCATCTTTAGTGTTCATAGTAAATGACATCAGTTATGGGTCAGCCAACATCAGTCAGAGAGGCACTGACATCGGTAGCCTGTGTGTGCATGCATTTGCATGCGCTTCTAGAATTGGTCTTATTTTAGATGGATAGTTTGTTTGCATGTAAAAGATTAATTTTAGTCTTGAGTCTACATTTCTAATTATTGTAATTAGAATTCTAATTATTGTTTACATGGGATCTATATAATAAACTCATGGGACTATATTGTAATCAAGGGACAAGGAAGAGATCCTTCCAATTATAAGATCTAGGTTTGTAGGTGTTCAAAACTAGGTTGATCTAGAGGTTGTGCAAGATTAGTGGAGATTTACATGGTAAGTAAGATCAGGTTGATTTGCAAGGAGCAAGATCAAGGAGATCTACTTGGAGTACTTTGAGTACTTAGTGGTACTAGCAGTATTGTTATTGACTGGTGGAGGGTACAACTCTATGTTTGAGTTGTGGTTGTAATTGGTCGTGTGAGAGAGAACTCTTGAGGAAGAATTACTAGTATTCCCTAGAGGTGTGGGAAGAGTGTGATCTCTTCATTGTATGTCCTTCTAGATGAGTTGAATACGATTGTGTATTGTCTCTCAAATTCTATGTTTTTTCATATTCTAGTTACTTATTACTTCTAGTCAAATTATGTGTTTAGTTGCTTATACAAGGTAATAAATTGTGCTCCTAATCTTGACAAAGTGGTATCAGAGTGAGGTTACAGGTTCATAGAGCCCGGTTCAGAGTAGGTTAGTGTTTGATTATAGGTCATGCTCAGGGGTTTTTGATTGAGTGGGAGTATAGCAATGGCAGAAGAAAGTAAGCTAAGAATGGAGAAGTTTAACAGCAAGAATTATCAATTATGGAGGATACAAATAGAAGATTATCTATATCAGAAGGATCTATACTTACCATTGGGTGGGGTTACATGCAAGCCCACAGATATGAAAGATGAAGAATGGAATGTTCTTGATTGAAAGGCTTTGGGATCTATAAGGTTGACCCTAGCATCATATGTGATTTCTAATTTATCACATGCTAAGACAATGGTAGAGTTAATGGAATCTTTGGCAAATTTATATGAAAAACCCTCAGCTTTGAATATGGTATTTCTTATGAAGCAATTATTTAATTTGCAAATGTTGGATGGTGGATCGGTACACAGTCATCTTTGTGATTTCCATGGATTAGTAAATTAGTTAATTTTAGTTAATATTGTTTTTGATGATGAAATTAAGGCTCTCTTAATTTTATGCTCATTACCTAAAAGTTGGGATAGTTTGGTAATGGTAGTTAGTAATACTACATCTACTTCAAATATCTTGAAAGTTGTTGATGTTGTTAGTGTAATCTTGAATGAAGAAATTCATAGGAAAAGCACAGGTGAATCATCAGGGAATGCTTTAAGTGTTGAAAGCAAGGGAAGGAAAAGAAAGAATATTGAGCAAGGGAAATCAAGGTCAAAGATAGGTAGGAGATCTAAATCTAGGTATGGAAAAATAATCTGTTGGAATTATGGAAAGGCAGGGCATGTAAAGAAAAATTGTTGGTTGGTTGAAGATCAGCATGAAGGAAATGAAGAAGCAGATGTTGCAGATATTGTTGCACATGATGCTCTTGTATGTTTCTTGGATAAAGTGGAATCTTGGGTTTTAGATTCTGGTGCCTCTTTCCATGCAACCCCAAATAGAGAATTTTTTCATGAATATATATAGGAAGACTATGGAGAGATTTATTTAGGGGATGGTAAGCCTTGTCAAATGGTTGGCAAAGGGAAAGTGCAGCTAAAATTGTAGATGGGCAACACATGGGTGTTGAAAGAGGTCATGCATGTCCCAATCCTGAAGTGGAACTTGATTTCTATAGGAAAGTTGGGTGATGAGGGATGCACAGTAACTCTCACAGTGGATTCTTGAAAAATTTCCAAGGGTGCACTTATTTTAGCAAGAGGTAAGAAAGTAGGTACTCTTTATCTATCTACTTGTATTACTGATTCTCCTTTTGGTTTATCTACTTCAGATGTAGACGCAAAGATGTAGCTTCATAGGCTTGGTCACATGAATAAGAAAGGGATGCATGTTCTTGAGTCAAAGGGTAAGAATTTAGATTCAAAAAGCATAGATCGAGATTTCTATAAGCAACATAAGATAGTGAGGTTTCTTGAAACACATGCTACAAGAAAGGATCGTGTTTATGGCATAAAGAGGAAATATGATGTTTTTGACAAGAATAGGAAAGCCTTGGTTTTCAAGGAGAAGATGACAGACATAGATTAGCTCAAGGGGCTAAAGAATTATGAGCAGGGTAGTTTAGACAAGGTTATGAAGTAAGCTCGCAGGTAAAAAGTCATCACTCACAGGAAAACATAGTTACCAATGTCGATCAGGTGGAACTGATGTCAAATAGGTAGGTATCGACATTGGTCATGTGCAGACCAGAGTCGGTAGTGTCAGTCAGGGAACTAACATCGGCAACCATGACACTGATGTCAGTCAGGGAACCAGCATCAGTGATTAGGTGGGATTGACAACAGTCAGGTGCAGACCAGGGTCAACCAAAAAATAGATTTTGGGTGGATAACAAGCTATCAAGGAGTCTCAAATGCCCATGAGGAGGACTAAAAGGGTAAGTAAGCCTGAAATTCATTATTCATCTTCTTTACACTACTTGTTGCTCACTGATGGTCAAGAACTAGGAAGTTTTAAAGAAGTAGAGCAGGTAGAATCCAGGAAATAGTGGGAGCATGGCATGAATGAGGAAGTTGATTCCTTGGATGAGAACCAAATGGGAGATTTGGTAGAGTTACCAATCAGAGAGAAAGTACTAAAAGATGAATGGATTTCTAGATTAAAGAAGAGAGAGAATGGACACGTGATATAGAAGGCTAGGGTATATGGTCTTGAGCAAGCTGTAGGACAATGGAGGTTTGATAGGTGTATGACAAAGCATGGCTTTAGTCAATGTCAATATAACCATTGTGTTTTATTTACCAAGTTAGATAATATTAGCTACATTATCTTGTTACTATATGTAGTGTGTATGCTTGTTGTAGGGTCACACATGCAGGGAGTTGCTGAGCTAAAGGTAAAGTTAGTTCAGAGGTGTGCCATGAAGAATTTGGGAGAAATAAAATTCTTTGGCATGAGTATTCCTAGAGACATGAAAGATCACATGTTGATGTTGTCTCAAGATGATTGTGTGAATAAGGTAGTGGTGAGGTTTAAGATGCAGGATGCAAAACTGGTTAGCACACCTATGGATGGAAAGTTCACAGAAAAGTGTCATAATTCACATGATGAGGTTGAGTACATGTGTACTAGACTTGAGTTTGCCCATGTAGTGGGTGTTGTCAGCAAGTTCATGGCCAATCTTGGAAAGAAGCACTGGAAAGTAGTTTAGTGGATTCTTAAGTATTTAAGAGGGACTAGCAGTAGGTATACATGTGATGTAGGGTCAAGCACTTCTCTACATGGGTATGTAGAATCAGATATGGCAGGGGACTTGGATGACAGGTGTAACACCATAGGATGTGTGGTGGTTGGTCTTTAAGATTTAACTTAAAGAGGGATAAAAGACAAGAAATAAAATTAGATGATGTACAAGTATAGGTATAGATGCAGCTATTTATCTCTAAGTGGGAGATTGTTAGGTTGTGGAGCTAAAAGCTTCACTAATGCAAACATGGAGGAGGTTGCTGAGTTATAGAGAAATTGACATCAGCAACACAACTGACATCGGTCATCTTCAGTGTTCACAGTAATCAACATCGGTTATGGGTCAGCCGACATCGGTCAGACAGGCCTCGACGTCAGTAGCCTATGTGTGCATGCGCTTCTAGAACTGGTCTTATTTTAGATGCATAGTTTGTTTTCATGTAAAAGACTAACTTTAGTCTTGAGTCTGCACATCTAATTATTGTAATTAGAAGTCTAATTATTGTTTTCATGGGATCTATATAATAGACTCATGGGGTTGTATTGTAAACAAGGGACAAGGAAGAGATCCTTCCAATTGTAAGATCTAAGTTTGCAGGTGTACAAGACTAGGTTGATCTACAGGTGGTACAAGATCAAGGGAGATCTACATGGTAAGTAAGATCAGGTTGATTTTCAAGGAACAAGAATAAGGAGATCTACTTGGAGTACTTTGAGTACTTGGTGGTAGTGGCAGTATTATTACTGATTAGTGGAGGGTACAACTCTGTGTTTGAGTTGTGGTTGTAATTGGTTGTGTGAGAGAGAAATCTTGAGGGAGAATTATTGGTACACCCTAGAGGTGTGGGAAGAGTGTGATCTCTTCATTGTATTTCCTTCTGGATGAGTTGAATACGATTGTGTATTGTCTCTCAAATTCTGTGTTGTTTCTGATTCTAGTTACTTATTACTTCTGGTTAAATTCCATGTTTAGTTACTTATACAAGGTAATCAATTATGCTCCTAATCCTGACAAGAATAAGAAAAATTATAGTGCATGATGAAAAGTGAGGGTATAGACTAAGTTGGATTAGTTTATGGAGTTAATATAAAAAAATAGACAATATCAACCAACTCAATGAAGTCCAAATATAAGTATATCAAGTAGCTTAATGAAATTTAAAAATCAAAAGGATGGGATACAAAATGTATTAGACTATGAAATATAGTCTTGTAGGAAGATCAAAAGAAACAATATAAGGAACCGTATCAATATATCAAATGCAATCAACTATAGAAAAATAAAATAATAAAAAACATAAAATTTCAATATTTTTAATGTGGTCATATCTAATAAAAACAAGTATAATAAAAAACTAATTATATTGAGTAGTTATATGAATTCAAAGATGAAAACACAAGAAATTCTATTAAACTAATTGATGTAGTTCACACATTGGTAATTATATCAACACTGGACTATATAGTTATAACACATCATAAAACTATATTGATGTTAGCCAATGTAGATTACAACACAATGTATAATAAAAAGAAACAAATTGAAATGTAATAATATCTTTTAAATATATTTTTAAAAACAACATCATGTAGATGTAATAAAATTATTTGTTTGATAATGTAGGCTCTCATAGACACATGTTCATCCATTGGATAGTGTTGACCCAGTGTTTTAGATCAATAAATACGAAGAGATAACCATATATGTAGGCCACTAAACCTAGTTTTAAGGATAATTTGAGAGTAAATTTTTGGGTTAACCACATACTAGTGTACCAAATAATCAAATGAATGGCTTGCTTCCTAAGGTTCAATAAAAAGAGAGTCTTAGGCATTTATGATATACCTTGAGATGTGTGAAAATTAAAATCAATGTTTAAATGTGTATTATGGATATGAGTATTGTGTAAAAATACTCATGACATGGTTTTTTTAAATAAAACACCATGTATCACTTCATGATAGTAGCTAACTAGATTGAAAATTTTTAGAACATAGTTTCTAGGGAAAACTAACAATTAGAAAATAAAGTTAAGAAATCAATATCAAAAACCAATTTGTAATGTTAAATGAATTAAAATAAATAGGTATCAAAATTAAAATCAAATGTTTGATTAATATATAAAATTAAAAATTGATTTTATTTACTTATGATTGAAAGGTAAACAAATATAATTGTACTAGTGCTAGCCGATGTAGTTTAGCATAGAATTATATCAAATTGATTGATGTAGTAAGTGTGAACACATATTTTAAAATAGAGGTGACATTCTATCAAGTTTTTTGATGTATTTTTTTATAAATATGATGAATCTGGAACTCTATCATGTTTGGAAAATAAAATTATCTAAAAAAATGTCAAGACTATGTTAGAACTATTGTATCAAATTGATTGATGTAGTATGTGTGCACACATATTTTAAAATAGAGGTTACATTGTATCAATTAGGTTGATGAATTTTTTTATAAATATGATGAAATTGGAACTCTATCATTTTTGGAAAATAAAATTATATAAAAAAATGTCAAGACTGTGTTAGAACTATATCAAGCTTTTCAATACATTTGATTGGGAAAATTTTAAAAACATAACTACATAAATTTTATTAATATAGTTTGTTGAGTGATAAAAATAACTAAAAATTATATGGAACTATGCAATGCATCTAAATTAAATTAATATTATTTCAAAACTTTATCGATCTATTCAATTTATTTGACTAAAGAGGTGAAGGCAATGGTAAAATTCACATCAGTTTCACCATATTTTATGCAACGTGATAAGATTATCCTACAACTATCATATCATAAAATATTCAGACTTAGAGAAGGTTAATAAAATACATCCCAATGATACTTGATGATTTTGGATGTGAACAAATGAATCCACACATATAGCAATAGGAACACCTACAACACAATGTCAAAAGGAAAGGGTTACAAACCATGTAGGTTAATAACACAATGAAATAACTCTAACCAATGTAAGTTATGGTGAATGGATAGAAACATATTTAAATTTGTGAGGATACATGTTAATCAAATGGGAGCATAGGATACCTAACTTTGATAGATGTAAATTTCAATAAATCCTATACCAAAATAAAGTATAGTGCAGAGAAAGATTAAATAAGGAGATATGCATTCATTAACCAAGAAGTTATAATAGAGTTATAATATACTTGAATAAGGAGATATGCATTCATTAACCAAGATAGATACATTTATAATATACTTACCTTGAAGAGGACCTATCGAGCTTCAATCTCCCCCTTGGCCAATGGTGATTTAAAAAATATTGTTGTGTTTTTAATGATCTCAAAGTCCAAATCAAGTTATAGGCTAAAATGACTCATGATAATACATCCAAGACTACACAAGAGAATTTTTCCTTCAAGATAAGGTCTTAAGAAATACCTCCTCCAGCTATATATCTTTTATAGAGGTTTGATCCATAGCAATCAAGATGAATGTATCTATATATTGGAATAAAATGTTTACTTATATTTGTAGTGGTAAATGATCTTGATCCATCCTAAAATTTAATCCAACACCATTGGCCATCTTTATTTTAGTCAAAATGGATTGATTGACCTTGAACTATGTCATCTAGGATAATATAATTATAAAAATATTTTTGACATGTTTAGAACTAGATCAAATGTGTCAATGTATTATGTATGGGATAGGTGTCAATAATATTACATTTAATCATACCAATGTAGTTAGAAATATAGGAATTGATATAGTTGGAGGGTGTAGGATCAAAGGAATTAAATTAGGGGATTAAGTTCTAATAATATATAATGGATACAGTAATCATAGATAAGCACAAATATAACTCTCAAATCACCAAAGGCACACCCACCCATTTCCTAGTGAAATTAGGGAGATTGAAAATTGAAAAATTACTAAAAGATAAAGTGATAGTAAATGATGAAAATGAAAATTATTATGTATATACAATTATGAACCCTCTCAACCAAGTAGAGGTAAATTCATATGAGGTAAAAACATTACCTCTCAGTTTATTAGGTTTTCATGTGTCATGATATAAGGAGATTCCAATACCATGTAACATGGTATAATTATATAAAAATATGCTTACATATTTTATTCATCTTAAGAGATCAAGGGCCCAATCAACCCTCACAACAAAAACCTTGCCAATTTTATCCCATATCTCATATAATTTCCTAATTTTCATGTGGTATTATTATATCATTCCACATAGAAACCTAATATAATGAGGTTTTTTTTGGCATTATATTTTTCTTCTCATATATTAATACGCCAATATCATGGAACATGGTATCAATAAATAATGTATAATCAATGTTTTTTGATGACATAAAACAAAAAGATAATATTAGAAGTCCAAGAAAATGATGACCCACAAAAAATTGATGATAATAGTTTCATAAAATATGATTATCATTAACTAAAAAATAAGTATATTAAATATTTATTAAAATAAGAATGCAATAAAAACTATAATGCACCATCCTCTGCAAGCATCATAATTTTTTTTGAAATAAATTATTGCATCCTTTGGGAAAGATAAGATTAATAAAAGAGAATTTCAAATGTATAGGGTTAGCTAGAAATTAATCTATTATTTAATTAAATATATTGAAGTTGTTTTGGATTTCATAACATATTAAGTATGATAAAAACTATATTCACTAAAGACACAATGCATCTTAACTAGCCCACAACTCAAATTTTTATTCTTTTATTGTGTAGTATTTATTTGATTACCTCAATTAATTAACTATTATATGGGCCAATAACTTTATAAGATGTATGCATGCTTATATTCCTTAGTAACTAAGTATATAGTGAGCCTTAAATTATGCCATTTCAACCAATTTGGGTAAGAATCCATGTCTACATTATATTTTTCAATTTGACATAATGAAGTTAATCTTCAAAAATAAAACTACTCCTAACCAAACTGAATGGAGTATTTTATGAGAACATATGACTAAAAATAAGTATACCTATAATTATTACTTCAATATTTCTTATATGTTTCATGTTATCAATATAGTCTACCATACCAAGGAATTTCAAAGTACATCAATGGTATCCTCTTCATAAAGAAATGGTGACTATTGTATATAATTAGAGTTTCAATTGCCCATGATCTTACCTTCATGTGAGGAGACATAAAATTGATGAATAATGTGTAATATAATTGCAACAATAGACCCTATCACATAGGCACCTTACTTAAAAATTCCCCAAGGTGATTTTGTTTTCACTGACACAACCCCATTCCTTATTTGAAATGGTGAACCTATTTACTCTAAACACATCTCTCTTAGAAATCACATGCATATAACATTTATAAAATGGTTGATATTTCATGCATAGTCTATTTGAATCCAATGCATTAGTGAATGTTTTTTTTTATTTATTTTGCATTAAAATATCATGTATAAGTTATTTTGATGTAATAATTGTATACATAAATCAAAATAATCTATAAGTCATTCCAAACTACTAATATTAAATAAAAATATGAATTTATTTTGTTCTAAAAATGTATTTGTTAAATGAATTTTTAAATATTTTATTTGGGTTTCTCTTTTTTCTATGTATATTCTTGATCTTTGCACTTAGTCATAGGAATTACATGAAACCACATGAGGTATCATTGGAATTCACTTATTTTAACATTATCCCAATCCACATGTCATATTTTCATAACATTCACACATCATAGTGTTTTTTCAAGATTTATAAATAAAGTACACCAGATGGTAGTCATGTATTTAGTCACAATATGAAATCCATGATCATCACATTCACAGTGGAATATTATTTACTAACAGTTTAAAATTCATCAAAGTAATGCCACATGTCAAAATCAAATTCATTCATAGCCTCATAATATCTCAATTAAAATATTTAAAATGAATGTCTATAGTCTATGACAATGTAACCCTATCACATGTCACCATGTGTCATGACCTCACATATTTGCACATTAAGATACACTATGAGACTAGGATGAAATATTCATCCAATGATGTTGACATCAAAGACCAAAGACTAGTTGATCAAAAACACAAATTTTTTTAAATATTGAAATCAAGATGAGAGAAAAAACCTAAGCACTATGTATTTAAAAATAGTCTTTCATTGAATTACCTTATAAATGGATTAGTGAACGTACATATATATGTGGAATATAGGTGAATCCAAACCATATTATGCATGTGGGAATAACTTACCCAAAATAGGTGGAAAGGTATCAAACCAACATAATCATACATGTGGGATAAAATTCCCCAATGTACACAAATTACACAACTATGTGAGCTAAATAGAAGTGTAAGATAACCCTACACACCAACACCCCTCCTTAAGTGTAGATTAAGTGGGTAGAAGAAATGGGTTCTATAAACAAGAAATTATAAGGTACCTAACTATAAAATAATCTCTCATAAAGTGGATAAAAGGAGAAAACCCATAAGAAAAATTCCCCCCCCCCCAATAACAAAGAAAAGAAGAGAGAAAATAAGAAGAGATGGATATAAGACCCCTCAAAAAATTGATGTTAAATTAGTCTGCACTCCAAGTCTAGCTTACAAGATGACCAATTTCAATAACAAGGTCATCTACCTAAAGACTAAATTATCTACATCTCCACATTTAACAATGTTTATTCCATTTTCCAAAGGAAGAACACAATGTGTGTACTAAAAGTCTACCCATTCCATAATGGAATATGAAGGAAGTAATACAAAGAACTCTGAATATGGTCTAAATTTGATGTACAGAATAAGTCTATTAATATCATTAACAATAACTAAAATTAATGTCACCAATGTAGACATATCAAAATAATGATATGAAACATTCATTCAAATAATTTGTATGTGAAGTGTGGAGCATGCTTCAACAACTACTAAAATAAAATAAGAGACTACATATGAATCATGTGGATCCACATAGTGAATATCCACAATAATATATGTGTTTTCAAATCTCTCAATAAGTGTATTCTCACTAAAAATAGTAGAGTAATCCAAATTAAAAATACGTGATGGATTTAGAAGAGTAATATCTTGACTAGGCATGAATCTCAAATTTTCAAAATGACAGCTAAGATCTAGTAGAATCTTGTCATATAATGGTGGCTCAAAATAAGGAAGAACACTATCCATCAATAAAGTGTCATCACAAGAAATTTAAGTAGGAGGATAGAGTACAATAATATTTGAAAATATAATACAAAGAGGAGGTGTGATATAAATATAATTTGGATCTCTGAAAAGAGTTTGAATTGTGCTAAAAATAGTGGAGGGACAATCTATGTGCTCCATATGGTGGTAGATCCCATGAAACATGCATCAATAAGTGACCATAGACATAGTCACAAGAGTTGTCCTAGTCATTATATTGATAATGGTCAATGGGAATAATAATTTGTCCATATAAAAAAGGAATAAGGTATTTTTTCATGAGTAACCATTATGTGTACATCTAACATGAAACATAATTGTTCTTTCCAAGAAAATCCACTCATTTATAATTGACTTTCCTCATCTGTTGGTATCCCTTAAGTAGAGTTGACATGACTGAGAGAAGAAACCAAATAAGTGCAATGAAATAACACTACATATGTGACAATGTACACTCAATGAATGGGTATTAAGATTAGATTATAATGCATCTAATAATGGAAGATAAATTAGTTTAGTGGTCACCAAATTGGCATACATAAGTTGAGGAAACTATATGAACACAAAAGAGAATGTAGAGCCTAGAATAAACCCAATAATATAATAAATAATGACCCACCCAAATAAATTTTTCAAGTACATATCATGCTCAATGTTGGATGTTAGAGCATCCAAGAGAAATCTATGCTTTTGATTTCAAAATTGAGAAACAAATGTGATATAAGTGAAACAAGCCAAGGAGGATGTTAGGTTCTATTGATAATGTGTCTAAAAGGAGAGACAATTAAGACATGTAATAAGTAAGAAGAAATTTGTTTCAATTGTGAGGAGGTTTGACCACCTGCCAAACTGGGCTTCACCCTCTATCTTCATCAAGTGAAAATATGAGGTATGTAACTAGAAAATAAAAATAATATCTTTAATATCTCCTTAATAATATCTCTCTATTAAAATATTATTTTTATATAAAAATTATAAAAAATTATAATGTTTTTATATGAACAATAAGTAAAATATCTCCCACCAAATATTATCCCTTTTTATAATATATTGTTTTTATATTAAAAATATTTAAAAATATCCATCATTTTTTTTGTGAATATTACCATAGTAAAAATGTGATAACGTTTTATATTTTTAATGCAATTTAAAATTCAAAAATGATCTATAAATCTGAAAATGAAACACAAAAGAATTAGAAATGGTATGGAGTGATTGTTTAAAATTTGAGAGAAGTTTGAAAAATAACATGCATTCTTATCAAAAAATGGATTTTAAAAAAAATGACAAGAAAAATTGATTAGAGGAATGGGGAGAGAAAACCAACTGAGAGATGGATGGATCAGCTATCAAGAAATTGTTTTAGCCTAAGAAATTTAAAAAAATAAAAACAAAATTCAAACCTAAAATACTAAACTTTATTTCCCTAATATTAGCACATGCAAATGACAATGCTAAATAATAACTAGAGGAGAAACCTACAAATGAACAAATAAATTTACAAGTTTTTCACACAATTTTCAAGAATACAAAACAATAATTAACTCAATGTTTCAGGTATTAAAAACAATATAATAACTGATGTTTATTACCAATGCTTGGATTTATGATACCCTAAAATATTTGTCTAATGACGAGGATGTCCAAGACCAAATACTTATTCATTAAACACATAATTTTTTTTGAATAGTAAAATTAAGATGATAGAAGAAACTGAGCACAATGTATTTAGAAATAGTATTTCATTATATTAACTTATAAATATCTTGGTGAGTAGCTCTATATATATGTGGAAGATAGGTAAATACCAACCATACTATGTATGTGGGACTAACTTCCCAAAAATAGGTGAAAGAAAGGCATCAAATCAACATCCTCATACACGTGAGATAAACTTCCCCAATGTACATAAACTACAAAACTAACAGGATAAATATAAGTGTAATAAAATCCTACACATAAACATGGAACCCTATCATATAGTTCTAATTATCATATATTTTTATTATTACAACACTATATAGTTTCAAATTAATGTGTAGTGTCTTATTATTCACATCATTATGAACTATGGCCTAATTGGCAAGTACCACTTTTCATCATCATGATTTCTCATGAGGAATGAAACTTTGTATTAAAACACTCAAGAATGGCCACAATTGTGTGATATGATGCAATGCAACACAAACACGAAGAAGGTGACACTATAACATCCATATGTTAAATACATAAGTATCATAATATGTGACTCAATAAAATATAATTAATAATACAAAGGTTCATATTGGTTAAGGGACATTTACTAAGAATATAAATTACCCCCATTGGAGTATAAAATAAAGATGCATGTCCAATTTGATTTCCTTGTGATAAAAGGATTTTAAAATAAAAGTTTCATAAATTATGTGCTATGAAATTCCTTTTAACTCTATTAAATTACACTAATGAAGTGTTTTAAAAACATTCAAATCCTTTGAGACATGATTTCATAACCAAAATCATTCATAATAGTTAAACAAATTCATAGTCATATTATTCCTTCATGCTTACTACCTACAATTTATAATGAGTTTATATTATTACATTCAATCAGATATTAGAGTAATCCTAACTGTGAAACAATTCAAGTTCACTATTTATACCAAAAATAAATATATTTGATCATTCGGTCTAGACTCTATTTTCATAGACATGTCATTTAATTTTGAAGCTTTATGTATGATCTTGAGGCACTACAGTGAAATATTTGATTAATTTGAACATTAAAATGATGAGAGTGATAATTATATTTTTCCCTTGGTTTTTAGATGATATTTATGGATTATATATCACCTCAGTCTTGTACACTTGGCAAAATCAGACCTTGGTTGTTCCTCTTATTTTTAGAATTTTCCTTCTTCCACAAGTCTCACATTACTATATCTTGTGCCCCTTAGCCAATATCTCTTAGTGTGAACTATCTTATGTTGATGACCCAATCCTTAAAACTTTCCTAGAATGCTTAAAATGTACTTATCTTCCATATTTTCAAGTTTTGAACTTGTATCTACTTTCTTTCTCCATAGACACTAATGTCTGAGACAAACACTAACGTTGACATTAGTGTCCAGACTTGACACAAGTGTCTAGTACCTTAAAGTCATAAATTTTTTAAATGAAATGTATCCTAATGTTCAGTTTAAGTGATTTAATGTGAGTTATAACTCTAAAGGATTAGTATAAATACAAGATCAATCCTCATTCAGTTTTCACCTAGAAAAAGACTAAAGAAACCAAGGCAACTTATCAAAAGCACTTTACCAAGAATTTAAATTAAAAATATTCCCTATTTACATACCATTCATAGGTAAAAAACATCTACAAGTTTGAATTGCTAAAGAAACGTCCCAAGATCTTGATTTACCAAGTTATAAGCTAGGTCACTTTTATACTTGATTTCCACATATTGCATGATTCACACACAATCCAAAACATAGGGGAAAACTACATGAGTTTAGGCCCTCTTCTGGAGTATTGGATATGTAGGTAACACCCAATAATAACAAGGTATTTGGGGTAAATTTGACACCATGTCATCACTAACCCATTTTACACCAAGGTTATTATGAAGATGAAGAACTAGGGTTTTGTAAATTCATGAGTGACAACCAATAACCTAGATATAAATGACAAAGAGTGAAGGATAAGTCAAACCTAGATTCATCTAGGTGGTCACACCATTTTACATTAGTTATTTCATTTAAGACACTTGTATCAAACCCATACAATAACATCCACAATCATCCTAGGTTGATGATAATGTCAAAAGTGTTAGATCTAGACTTTGACAACTATTCTAGAATTCCCTTACAGTGTCCTTTCTACTTATTCCAAATCCATCACTATGTTAACATCAGAACCAACTAAGTATATTAATTCTTTGTCAATTCCATGTATATCTTAGTTTTATTTTTTATATTTATCCTATACTTAACATATAAATTCAATGTATGCTTATATCTGAGTTTATCATTTAATTAGCATGTTGTAGATCTGATTATCACACTTATGCATTATCATTTATATATTTTTAACCCTATTATACCACCAAGGTAGGATAACCTCAGTTATCCAATTTAGTGTTAAACATTTTTTGAAAATAAAGCCCTAGGATGAATTAGGGTTTTATAAAACAAATCATGATTGTTATACTTTGTTGAGAATTCTAGATTTTTTCTTTGTAAAGTAATGAAAAATGTTAGTGAAAAAACCTGATTCTAAATGTAAGATACATAATCATTTATTACTCATATCAATAATAATAAGGGATTAATTGATACATTTTTTATGTTATAAGAGATGAAATAAGTAAACAAGATAAAACTAAGGTTGACTCACCTAACAATCATGGATCCTTATAAGGTAATCTAACTAGGACCACGCCCATAAATCCACATAAATCTAGTGGGTTCATGGGCTATGTGTTTATTAAAACTACCATTTCCACATATATCATGAAATTACCAATTATTTCAACACAAATATTGGTTTCGATGCCTATTACTACTCAAAACATGATTTCATCTATTAGTGTAGGGTGTTTATTTTATTATTTTTCTTCTTGTGTATTATTTACTACACATGTCACATGGGTTATTTTGCCTCATTTGGAGTTTCCATACACTTTTGGGATATGCTTTCATAGGTGTACATGTCATTGTGAGTTATATTTGGTATCCCTATTTAGCTAGTGTGAGTTACTTATTTGACTAGTTATTTTGAGTATGGAGTTACTTTCCTATTCTAGGACTTTAAAAAATATTATAGGGGGAGTTAAACATTCAATCCTATTTATACATATTGTATTAGTGAGTTAATCATGGAGTGTTTAATATTTACCTATGTGTTTTTTTATTGTTCTCATTTATGTTTTCATTCAATTTCAACAAACCTTTATGCATTTTCTTATCTTTTGCTAATTAGACCCATGCATGTACTTGATCCATAGATCTTGGTGGATTCACTATTATGGTATTAAATTTCCACATTTGTATTTACACGTCTAGTTTTAATCTACTATTAATTTTATTTTGGAATCTTGAGGATATTAGTTGTAAAAAAAAGGAAGATAGTTTTATATTCCATTAGTTGTTAGCTTGCTCTACTGGTTCATTTTATTTTATAGTATAAGTGTTATTGTGTGCATAGTAGGTTGAGTACATTCTCCTTCCTTGCATTGAGTTAGAATATTAATTTTCCTACATATCTTAGTCAATTTCCTAGATCATCGACTCTTGGTAAATATCAATGTGTTTTTCTAAGATGAGTTGGATACATATGTTTTAGTAATTTCATGATGCCTTAACACACTTAAACCTCCCTACATGGCCTCTATTTAACCATCAAAATAGAGTATACAATGAAATATACATGATACATCATCATATTTTATCTTGATCACCTGTGTTTGACATTCCTTGGTAGTTATTTCATAGTAAGGATGATACATGTTACCCATCACATTGTCTCACATTCCAACTAGCTATGAATACATCAAAACTACCCATCACCTTATATTTCAATCCATGTCGATGTAAAACCATGCATTGTGTATAAATGGCTTGAAAAAATAATGTATATCAACATCCTTTATGTCTTATAAGATATTTATGACTTGAGGGAATACACTGAGAGGTTTGCCTTCTATGAATACATTACACATGCCTCTAACCTTCCTTTGTAAATTATTCATCATTTTTATATTGGCATTAATATTTTGGTAGTCTTAAATGTAGATCTCAGTGAGGGGAGGTGGAATGGATCAAGGAGAAGACCTAGTTACATTTCTATAATGCATTCTTTCTTGAAACCTAGAGTCTCCTCATGAGCCTATGACTTATTGAAGACTCTCTATTTCCACATGCAGGTTAGACATCAAGTTATGAGTTATATGGTAATAGATACTTATATAGTCTAGCCTATGGCTTAGGCCTTTAAATATTGTAACATTCTATAGATCCCTTTATTTCTTGGTTAGTCTTCTATCTCACCTTTCAATCCTCAAATCTTTCTCCCAAACCTACCTTTACTATATCCAAAATAATAATTTGTATACTATACATGTTGGTTTGTTTGACAAAAGTGGTTTTGAAACCCAACATTATGTATACCATGTTTTTGTGTTCATTTTGAGTTTTTTGAAATTAATAAGTAAGTTTGGGTGGGTATTTTTTAAATGTTTTGATTTTTTTTTTAAATAAAACTTACTTTATGTTATTTGAATATCATATTGTGAAGTTACTTTTTTAAGTGGTGGGAGATTTCATATGGTGAAGGTGCATGAGATGGATTTCACAGAGGTGCATATTATTGTGATGATGGAGAATTTTTATTATTTTTAATATAAAATCAATCTTAGGGGGATATTATTATTAGTGGTATGATTAATTTTTATTATTTTTAAAAAAATAATATAATATCTTGTAAAAGGAGATATTTTAAAGTAGATTGCTTTGTAATTTCTCTCTTCTCATATTTTTCTAGTAGAATACAAAGGGCGATGCCTAGTTTTGTAGGTGGCCAAACCACCTCACAAGGAAAATAAAATTTATTCTTCTTATCTCATTTCTTGATCACTATTTCATGCTTGTATTCCCCCTAGATGCATTTTTTCTAGTAACTGATGTCCATTTGATGGTGCATTTTTTGGCTAAAACTAGTGAATTTTGGGTAATTCTAAGGGCCATGCAATCTCAAAATTATGTTTGGCATTGGGTCACTATCCCTCAACTTTGCCCTATAACATGATAGAGAATGTGACTAGGGATTTGACCCAAAACCCCATAAGGGGATCTACCCCTTGACCCTATTGGGGACTGCCACCTCTAAAGCCCCACATCATAGCCCCTAGTTCAGGTTTTACATTTATATTTTTTCCACCAAAGGGTGAGGTTTGATCTAGTAGATGGTTAGATCCCCTCAAAATAACATTTTGTATTTCTTATTTAGATTTATACATGGATGCATTATTGTTAGATTCTGATGTCCTCTTATTTCACCAAATTGCTTTTTCACTTGTGCATTATTAATTCTTACCTATTTGGATGCATTGTTAGTTGAGTTCAATGTCTATGCATTTAAGCATGTTGGGTTACTTAAAATCATAGAGGGTTCATTATTTATTGTATTAGAGGGTTTTTTATGGGCCATCCTTTCTCTCTTATATGAAAACTCAATTTATATGACTTCTATTCGACTTTGGTGACCATTGCATTGATCACTCTTACATTCTTAGATGCATTATCAACTAAGCCTAATGTCTATTCACTGAGCATGCATTTTCACTTATCTAGTGTCTTATCACTTAAATTCTTTGGTACCTTATCTCAGTCATGTTGAATCTACTTGAGAGATACTATACGATGAGGAGATTTTATCTTACACTAGTTATTTTTCTTGGAAAGACCAACTATGCTTCTTAGCATGCTTACATGGAACACTTCCTCATAACAAGGAATCACATTCCATTCCTATATGGATAAATTCCTACTCATATTGATCATGTTTGGTATAATAAGTGGGTTAAAACTTGTGACAAGGTTGTTGGTACCTTACTATTGCATGTTTTTATGGATCTTTGTTGTCATGTGGAGCATACATAGTGTCCTTGCACTATTTGGAAAATTATTCCATCTCTTTTCAGAGAAATTGATGAGATATATATCACACCTTATCCTCATCTTCCTATTTTACTCTCTCCTCCTACTCCTATTTCTTGGGATGATACATTCATGGTGGATTTTGATTATTTTAACTATTTATGACTTAGTACATGTAAATCCTAAGTTGCTAAAGGGCTAAATGTAATAAATGAAGGTATAAAATATAAAATAAATAAAACCAATAATTTTTGAAATATATAATCTAATTTTATGTTTATATAAATATAAATGAATGAAATAAATAAGTACTTATTTGGAAAATATCTAAAATTAAGTATTTGGAAGATAAAAATTGGTACATGACTAGGTTTAAGTGTCTCAAATAGGGTCTAGGTGTCAAAATTTTTGATTAAAAATAACACCATACCATATATAGTATGTCATGGTGATAATATCCACATTTAAAAATAATGTCCTCTATGTGGGGACTGATCTACACTTCTCAGAGTAGTTATGGCTAAGTTAGCCAAGCCTATTCATAGGTGAACAAAACCCTGCTTCACTGTCTATGATCTATTTTTGTTGAATATTATCCAAAAGCTAATTAACCATTGCATACATAAAATAACAATAAGATAAAACTAAAAATTGTATAAAATTAGGTTGTGGAATATTATGATTAGTGGGACAAAACCCATGTTGTCTTGGCTACTACCTACATTAACCCTAATGATAGGGTCTCATATTAAATGTAGTTATCCCTTATATAAAATTCATAATAAACATGAATGGTATGATATAATGACTTTTTATTAGGGGCTTCTTTGATCAAACATGTAAATATAGGTGTGATAGTTGAGTAGTATGCAGTATGTTGAGTTACACTATTGATTGAATTTATGTAATTATGTTCCAAGAATATAAGTGTTAGATGTAAAATGACTTTTGAGATTATTTATATAGAATTAACTTTGATTTTAATGTAATAACCTTATTCACTAGCCAAAAATATGTAAAATATAAATAAAATATAAGAGAAGGCTCAATGAAGGGTTATGACCCAAAACATAGTGAGAAAATAACCATTGGACACTATTACCAAAGTTAGACATTAAATCTATGGTGTTAGTGTCCACTTATGGTGCTAAGGTCCTAAGGTCACAAAATTTTGTAAAGGCTAGATATAATAGGTTATGGGGCCCTTATGACTGGGAGGAGATGACATAGGACCATTTTGGGTGCATCAAATAGGGAAAATAAGACATAAAAATACCAAAAGACCTAACATGACCATGCAAATAAGAGTCACATCCATCACTAAGACCTTATTATGAAATATTATCAAAAGACAAAGTACTTGTGGTTACTTGACCAAATTAGGTTGTATACATTTCTCCCATTTTATTAATAGTAATGGAATGAAATGAAATTACTAGACTAAAATAAAAAGAGAAATGTGTACTTATACTTGTAAAAATGTGCTTTGGACCTAGCCTAGTATTTTGATAGAGAAGTGGATGGGAATTAGAATGACATATGTGAAGATAAAATACAAAATGTGGGTAACCCCTATACCAAATATGAGTAGTGAACTAAATCTAAGAATGTAATATATAAATGTGGGGACACAAGGTCTATTTTCCCCCACTCTAGTATCTAACTGAATCCGTGAATGTCATCTATTATTATGGAGAAATAAGGTGTGATTGTCCCCACACTGATATTTGAATTGAATCTAAGAATGTAATCTATAAATGTGGAGAGATAAGGTTTGATTTCTTCCACCCTGGTATCTAGAATAAATCTAAAAATGTAATCTATAAATTTGGAGAAATAAGGATTATTTTCCCCCCACTCTAATATATATATATATATATATATATATATATATATATATAAAATCTGAAAATGTAATTTATAACTAGAGGTCAGAACTATTATCCAACTTACATAATTTGGGTCTAGTGAAAAATTATGAATCAACTACTTTAAATAGCCATGTGACCCAAAATGGTGAAATCTGGGTGACATACTAGTGGCAAACTAAGTGTAATCTAGTAATATAAACATAGATAATGGTATAAATTGACACTCCATCTGTACAATCTAGTGGAACCCTATAGGATTGAGGACATGTTCCCTACTTTATGATCCCAAACCTTATATTTGAGTAATGTAATTTTGTATTTGAAATAATATCTAATAATATTATGGAACCCTAAAAATTTGAGTCAAGTTGTGTATCTACATATCTAAATCAATCTGCATGTCTGTGCAAATGTATATCTAAACTAATTTCTAAAAATATCATGAAACCCTAAAAATATGAGTCAATCTATGTATCTAAATATGTAAGCTTATGTGTGTATCTATGTGAATGTATATCTAAACTAATCTCTAAAAATATTATAGAACCCTATAAATCTAAGTCAATTTGTGTATCTAAATATCTAATCCTATCCGTATATGTATGTGAATCTGTATCTAAACCAAAATGTGTGTCTATGTGAATCTATACAGTATGCCCCATTTTGGTGAGAGATATGATATTGTGGGAAGGGTCTCAAAACAAAAGTGATTATAGTAAGTATATTAGTGATATTTATCATTGGTAATGACGTTTTAAGTTTTATTTTTTTGAATATTATAATAAATTTGTTTTTAAATCAAGTGTAGGATAGACCTTTAGTCTATATTAAGCTTATGTTTTGTCAATTTGTGGAGTCAAAATGATCTATATAGTAGTAAAAATAGTACGAGGAAAGAGATATCATGATCAAGTCCTCTACCCAACAAACAATCAAAAAATGGAGACATGGTTCTTGAGATATCATGTTTCATATAATTTGGTATTAGTTGGCAAAATTGGCATGCAAGGTCAACCTTAGGTAGGTGGAAAATTTAAAGCATGGCTTAAATAATTTTTTTGATTGGTTTCATAAATAATTTGAACCATCTGAGTTGATAGAGATATATTTATTTGATCTTATAAATATGTCAAGGAGATGAGGATCAAGTATGACATAGTATGAGGATGTGGAGGCCCTTATCAAGTCTAAGGAACAAGTTTTTAACTAAATGGGGTAAAAATTTATTCAAGAACAGCAGAAACCAGACACATTACACAGCCTTATCCTGCTCAACCAGAAGACTCAGCTTCTAGGAAAAGGTCAAAGGTAGCAGATTATAGTCAAAAATCTCCCAATGGGGCCCTTGCTCTGCGGCCCATTTGGCCAAATAGTCAGCAACCCCATTCCATTCATGAGGAATATGCCTGAAACTCACCGAAACCAGACCATTGCTCACTTGAAGAACCTGCTGAGCAACCATCACCAAGCGCCACTCAGCTCTATCAAAGTTATGATTATTTAGCAAATCAATTAAAATCTGGGAGTCTGATTCATAGATAATATTTTGCCAGCCTTGTTGACAGCATTGTTGGATGGCCTGAAGGATGGCAAGTGCCTCCATGTAGTTATTGGAATGCCATCCCTTATAGATGGAAAAGATAAAATAGAGATTTCCAAAACTGTCCTGACCGATGCCTCCAATGCCAGCTTCTCCAGGATTCCCTCTCGAAGAGCCATCGGTGTTAGTTTTTAAAAATCCCGGTGAAGGGGGAGTCCATCAACCCCTTCATTCCACCTGCCTGGGCATACGTCTATCTCTACTAGTAGTGTGATGAGTAGTAGGAGTGGTAAGGAAGTTCAAAGTCTTACCAGCAATACTGGAGAGGATACCCTGTTCGTCGACTGCCAACCCATCCATGCTAATGGCCTTAGCAACCAACATCTCATGGAGTGAACAACGTACCTTTTCCTAAATGGCAATGCTATCATGCTACTCTACTCTAAATGTCCTTCTGTTCTGCTCAATCCACACATTCCACAAAATGAACACGGGTCCAGCATGCCACGTAGCCTGGAGACAAGGCTCTTTGGAAACAAGGAGACCCATGCGATTCCAGAATTTAGTCAGAGAGGAGGCGTGCCAGCAGGGTTTGTGCCATGCTTCCCACCACCTATGCCAAATAATCTTGGTGTACGAATAGAGGAAAAAAAGGTGTGCCCTTGTTTCAGCCTCCCTGTAATAGAGAACACACCTGGAAGGTCCTTGAAATCCACATTTGCACAAGTTGTCCCATGTGAGGCACCGATTGTAGACGAGCATCCACAGGAAGAAGTTGCACTTGGGCCACATGAAGGAACTCCAAATTTGCTTCCCCCAGAGGAAATTAGCTTCCCCACATACCTATTTAATTAGGGCCTGATAACCTGTTGAGACCGAGTAGCTACCATTTGAACCACTTCCCCAAGCAAGGACATCTTGTCCCTGAAGAGAGTTATAGTGTCTGGCAGCAAGTAACTGAGAAATTTCAAGCCTATTCTCCCAAGATCCACCTGGTGGCCAATCTGAAGAATTTTTCCAATGAAAACTGAGAGCTGATCCCAAGTTATATTCCTCCTTGTAGTGAACAACATTGGTCCAGCCAGCAGCTTGAAAAATATCAGATAGAGATTGCAAATGCGGGTGGGAAGACAATAACGGGGGCATACCATCCCAGGAGTCTTCCTAGAAGAGAGCCTGTTCTCCAGTCTTACAAATCTAGAACAAGCTACATTTAACTAGCTGAGCCCCAACCTTAAGGGTGTGCCAAATCATGGAGCCACCCCACTCAAGGGGCAAACGAACAATGTCAGAGGGATCCACCCTTGAAAAGTACATACCAGCCAGGATACGGGCCCACAATTGGGACTGGTTGGCACACCATCTCCAATATAGTTTGGCTACCAAGGCATGGCTAGCCAGGATAGCCGAGTGTAGCCCAAGACCCCCATCCTTCTTTGGCCAACAAATAGTATCCCACTTGATCAGACTCCATTTGGTGCTTTGCAAGTTGCCACTCCAAAGAAATTGGTGGGAGAGGGCATCAAACTCTTTGAGAAAGTAAACCAGAGCAGCCTGAACCATACATCTATAAACAGGAAGAGCTTGTATCACTAATTGCAACAGAGTGACTCTCCCAGCGGTGGAAAGCCACCTGTGTGTCCAGTGACTCACTTTTTGCCTCAGTCTATCCAAGACATTTTGCCAAAATAGTCGTGGTTGCCTCCCAACCACAATAGGAATGCCCAAATAAATAACCAAAAGCTCTTGAATTTGAAATCTCAAAATAGCTGCTATTCTCCTCTGTATAGGTCCAGGTGTGTTGAAGAAAAAAATAGAGGATTTGTGGTCATTAATTTTCTGCCCAGTCGCTTCAAGGTACAGATCCAGGGTATCTTAGAAAGCTACCGCCTCCCGAATATGAGCTTTTCCCACCATGATGGTGTCGTCAACAAACTGAAGATGAGACGTGGTTAAGCCATTTCCCCACTGCCAACCCTACACTATATTCTGTGAGACCTGAGATTTTATCAGCCGGCCCAAGCCTTCAACTAGAATAATAAATAAATAAGGGGATAACGGATCTCCTTGGTGAAGGCCTCTCGCTGCTCCAAAAAGCTCGGTGGGCTGCCCATTGATGAGGACCGAGTAAGAAGGCATAGTAACACAACTGAGCATCCATTGGATCCATGCTGGGCTGAATCCAAAAGCTAGCATGATCTTATCCAAGAAACTCTAGCTGACCCTATCATAGGCCTTAGACAAATCCAATTTGATGAACATGGCCTGTTCTTGAGACGTACTCATAAAATGAATGGCTTTAGAAGCAATGACCACCTCGTCAAGAATCTGCTTGCTGACAACAAATCCCCCCTGCTCCTCAGAGACAATCAAAGGAAGGCATCCTTTTATCCTCTCCGCTAAGAGTTTTGTGATAATTTTGTAAATCACATTGCAAAGTGCAATAGGTCTAAAATGGTCTAGCTGATCCGCCTGCTCTTTTTTCGGGATTAAAACCAGAAAGGTGGCATTCAAGGCACGCAACATCTCCTTATTGGAATAGGACTCTTGTATCACATAAAAAAGATCCTGCTTGATGACATCCTAGAAATCTTGGTAAAAATCAACTGGAAAACCATTGGGTCCAGGAGCTTTACCTCTTTTCATGCTGAAGACCACTCCTTCAACTTCAGTCATTTCCACAGGGTGCATAAGATAATCATTCAACTATGAGTTCACCACCGAGGGGATGCAAGACAGCACTGTATTTTTTGATACCTCAAGTGGAAGCGGCCCTTCCAAGAAAAGGCTAGAGAAGTAGCAGACCGCTGCTCAAGAAATGTCCTGCTGAGAATTCAGCCGTACCCCATCTAGACACACCAGGTGGGAGATATAGCTCCTATTCTGCCTTGCCTGAACAAACTTATGGAAAAAGGTAGTGTTCCTGTCACCTTCTTGAAGCCAATCAATGCGTGCCTTCTATTTCCAGAATATCTCTTCCCTGAGCTCCCACTCAGCCAATTCTTTCACCGCATGAGACTCAGCCAAAAGAAGAGCAGCAGAGAGGCCATGGTCCCTAATCTGTCTGGTAATACCATCTAAATGATCTTGAGCTTGCTTCCTCTTAGAATGGAGATTCCCAAAGCTATTGATATTCTAATACTTTAGCCTTCCCTTGATATACTAGAGTTTTTTAGCAAAAGAGAACATAGCTGTGCTATAGCTGGGTCCTCCTTGTCTCCACCAAGTCTTCATTAAATCTTGAAGCACTGGTTCTCTGAGCCACATGAGCTAGAACTTAAAGGGAGGATTCCTAGGTCTAAGAATGTGGCAAGTAGAAAGCTTGATTGGCCAATGGTCCGAGCCACCCCAATCTAGAATTTTCAAAGCAAGAGAGGTGGTGCTAGATTGCCAGTAGCAGGATACTAGAAATCTGTCCAGTCGCTCAGAGATACCATCCTCTCCACTTCTCCTGTTGCTCCAGGTGAAAAGGCCATTAAGAGGTTTGATGTCAACAAGGCACAGAAGGTCAATATTGTGCCTCAAGATCTCAGATGAAGGTCCCAGTCGAGCCACTCCTCCCCTCTTCTCTTCCATGCTGAGGATAGCATTGAAATCCCCAGTCATTATCCAAGGTAGATACGGATGGCATCTTCTAATGTGATAGACATGTTCCCATAAGTTCCACTACCTAGAGAGGTCAACAGGGGTATAAACATTAGTGACAAGAATGATTTCACCTGTCTCCTTAGCTGCAACAGTCATTGAAAGAGCCAAACTATTGGCCATCCAACCAAGAGGCATTATACTCTCTGGGTTCTAGTAGATAGCTAGCCCACCAGAGCTGCCAAATACCCCAACACATTGGTTATACCTGCAGTACCAAAAATTTTGCATACAAGAAAACCATGAGTCTACTGAAAATTTAGTCTCCTGAATACAAAGGATATCAGGGGAATTAACACTAACTAGTTTGCTCATAGCTTTTTGACAGGGAGAGCTATTTAGACCCCTCACATTCCAAGAAAGGACAATCATTGAGTAACAGGGGAGAAATGTTCATCCAGGGGCTTAACATGCCCTACCTCTACTAGAAGATCCCCTTTAATTTTAAGCTTCTCCTGGTCCTTCCTACGCCCAGCTTGAGAGGGGTTGGATCCCGTAGCCTTCTTGAAGGGTCTATGCATAAGCCCAAGGCTTGAAGAGGGACTTTTGTCATTTCTGGCAGCTTCCATCTCCTTTCCTAGGTCTGCCCAGCGCACTTCCTTTTCACCTGACTCCAGCATGTCAATATTGGGAGTTCCCTGAATATCACTATCCATCTCCTAGGTCTGCCATGCCACTAGAGGAAGAGTGTCTCCAGCTGGAGTGAGTTGCTCCAAATTCCCTTCATCTTTCATCTGCTACAAATCCGAGATGCCATCTTCAATGTTCATATTGTCTAGGACTTCAAAGTGATTAAATTTTACCTCTAATTGTCTGTCAAAATTTATCCTTTTTTGCCCACAGTTCTTGGTGTGGCGTCTGACCGTAGAAAATTTGTCCTTGTTAGGACCACGTAAACCATTTGTGCCTTGCTCAAAACTTGCCTGGTAGAGTGGGTTTTTGCCTTTTCCTAAGCCTGATGAATGGTCCTGGGGCTTTTCCTTGGGATACTGTTGCCTAGATCTACCATCACCATTAGGCACCCACATTCCAATCCCTTCTCCCTGTGGAGCAGAATCTCGAATCACCTGTGGGCACTGCTTATGTAGATGACCATACACATGGCAGATACGGCAATGGAATGGAATAGCTTCATAATCGATTTATTAAATCCATGAGGAGCTTCCCAAACATATCTCGAGAGAATCCAGCAAGGGGTTGTTCAAATTAATTTCAACACATATGCGAGCATACGATATTACCTTTCTATCCAGTGTCTGGTGCACTATTGCCATTGGTGTTCCCAGCGTAGCCGCTAATTGGCAAAGAATGTCCTCACACCAAAACTCCAGGGGCAGTCTCGACAGTCAAACCTAGACTAGAACACAGGTGGGGAGGTCCTCTGCAGAATTAAAACTAGCATGCCAAGGTTTAAGGAACAGGCCAATTCGATCCTAGAAATATGGGCCTCCTTCAAAAATCCTATTATGGTCTGCAACAGAGGAAAAATTAACCATGAAATAGCTATTCCCTGCTAGCAGGATGTCGAAGTCCCCGTCAATCTGCCATGTCTGCCTGATCCAAGCTTCCAAGGCTGCTAACGAAATATGAAGACCCAAAAATTTGCAAATTAGGGCATGGGTGGATAAATATTCAACCTCCTCCTTCACAACATCTAGGGAGATTACCAAAACAGGTCTTTCTTGGCTTATGGGAAGACATCCGTTGACCTTCTTGAGCTTAGAGGTCTCAGATAGAAAGACCCTATCTGCCTCCTGCATTAAAACCCCAGCCAGAGGCCACTCATCCCTGGGGGTGCCCTTCTGGTTGCTCTGTATCCGCAGGTCACCCTGCATCCGCTCGATGCCCACAACTCTCATTCTCTCATCCCTCTTCATACATCAGTCTAAGGAACAAGTTAACCTCATAAGGAATCTATCATTTTCCCTATTTTAGGTATATTTATTGCTTTTTTAATCATTTTTCATGAAAATTTAGTAGTTGAGACCCTATTTATAAATTTTCACTATTGTCCTAAGTATGGCATTAACATCTTAGTAAGGGCATTATTGTCATGGGCACAATGATACTGTCCAATGATACTATCTAGGATGCAGTGATAGTGCCACTTAGCCAAATTTACTAGTTTTATTTCTCATTTTTTATTAATTACTTTTATTAATTATTTATCTAGTATTAATGGAAGCTAATGTAATATTTGGCTATATGTTATAGGTGGATGTGCATATGAGAGAGTTCTAGAATGGCCAAATGATGACATGTTTATAGGTATTTCCATTAAAAGATGTTGAGAGGGAAGTGGTCAGTAGAATGGGTTTGGGATACATGTCATCATTGGATATGATGTCCTATGATAGGTATATGATGAAAACATTGTGAAAGAGGTGGAATTTTGATATCTATACATTTTGGTTACTAATGGCAAGATTACTATAATGCTAGAGGATGTGTATAGGATCCTAAGATTTCTCATTTATGGTTAGAGGCAACTATTATAGGAGGGCATTGGATACTGATCCATACAGAGTACCATGAGGTACTTTGTAGTGATGACTATAGGGACTTATTAGGTAGGGAGTAGTAGTGATGTATTATTGTCTATGATTATCATGGCCAATGTTTCATGGTTTTGGAAGTTTTTGGCATTGCTAATGGCTTGTTTTATTGATGTGGATGGGAGTGGGGTATCCATTTCATAAAGTATGAATGGTATAGTATAAGACATAGAAGAGAATGAGATTATATACTCATAGGATATCTTAGTGTGGATCATGTAATTATGGAATGCCCTATTTGAACCTAGATGGAATGGTAAATAAGTGACTATACTACTCAAGCCATGTCAACATATAAATAGTCTCTTGAATTTATACTTATCATGGTATAATTATATTAACTAGATGTTTAGAGTCTGTATAAAATATCCTAATCATCTATCATACTAAAATTATGCTCTATTCTCTATGACCTCTATCAAATATCTTAATAGACTATTAAACTATGTTATGATATCTATGATCTCTACCAAATATCTTGATTGGTTTTTGAATTGTAGCTTATGACTAAGTTACATTCAATATTTTTAAAATTATTCTATTGGTATTTTTATCTCTATTAACTATCTACTATCTCTGTTAACTTTGTGATGCATGATATCACTCATACGCAGGTGTCCTAAAAACCACATGGTTTGTACAATGAGTAATAAATGTCTCCTCAAAAGGAATGTTCTAGGATAAATTAGTGATAGATGAGTGTGATTTATGAGAGTTGGAAGACTAAGATCTCAATTCGCCTTATGTAAATTTAATAATGCCGCTATCGACATACTAGTCAATATAATTTTAGAGTACATAATAGTTGTATAAATTTCCATTTATCTGATGTAAATTACAATATGGTTTATTATATATCCTATACAAATAGTGTGATGGATGGTTATAATTAGAAATAAGTGTGATCATCTACTTATCTAATAATGTAAGATATCATGAGGCCTATCTCCATTTGAAAACTATATAGCCCCTTTTTTAGTGTCCTATGCTCTACTCACTGTAGGAGATGTTTCATGAATTGGCTCTTTTCCCTTGTTGAGTATCTTTATTAGTTGTTTATGTTCCAATTATTTGTTAATCATATGCATATTATATTCCTATACCATATTATATGACTATGGATATGGGAAATCTACATCCAAATCTACCTCTGAATGTGTCTCAACTAGTCCCAATTCTTTCTCTAATTCTATAGATATATTACATAAATGAAAAAATGACTTGGATGTATCATATAGTAATTTATATTTAAGGAAGAAAATGAATCCTATATAAAATATGTATTTTACCTCAAAATCTATCAGCTAGTAAATAACCTAATGCATGCATGATTTGAATCTTAAAATATACTTAGTTACTATTTTTGTCTCACCCCGATGTAGTTAAGACAACCTCTCCTATGTGACTTAAGATACCTTATTATATATGTATTTCCTTAAGATATAATACTTATAACTCATCATATATATAGTGAACAACTGAGGAGTACATGATGAAACCAATTTAATGCCTCACATTCTAGATACTTTGGAAATAACTATAGTAGATTCAATTTTTTAGTAACATATGGCATGGCTTTCCCATAAGCTTAGAGGTGCAGGTATGGGTCTCTATGCCTATCAAATTTTGGTAAAATTGGTATTTAAAATTTGGGTGACAACTTTGTAGTGAAGATTATGCATAGAATAGGATTTCCATGGATTGATTTAGAATTAGCCCAAGAGATGTATGCTTTACTTTCTAATGTGAGATGGTTTAAGTTTTGTAAAACACCAATAACATGAATTAAGTATAATACCTCTTGTGAATGTATCTTATCATAATCAAGGTGTTAATTTAACTCTTGAATCTTATAATTAATATTATCCATGAGTACATTACATCAAGGACCTTTTTTACGGAGGATTGGTTTACTCTATGTAACCTTTAGAGGGGTGATAGATTGAATTTGGTGAGAGGGAAATGGGTTAGCATCCTCATGAAGTTTAGGATGAGAAATGGGTTATAATTAAGTAGTAGGGGTTGAGGTATATTCAATGGTATATTTTATTTTATTAATTTTCAAATAAGTATCACATGATAATGGACTAGAAGATACATCATTATCATGCAAATATAATTTATGTAAACTATGAACATAATAATAAGTGTGTGTGTTTTTTTGAATATGAACTATCATTTGATAATCAATAAATTTTAACACAAGGAATGGGAGAAATATGGATAGATATATAAGTATTAGACTCACTTTATTCTTAGATAAATTTAAAGTAATCATTTTTTTTACATGGTTCATCAAAATCAGAGTTTAATTCACTAGTAGAGGTAAGAGTAAAAGGATTTTCAGTCGCATGTTCACTAAGAGAGAGACAATAGAAGAATATTTAAACTTTTTACTACTGTGAAATATATCATCATGTGTCAGTGTAATATAATGAATGTCTTCAATTTCCATGAGTTGAGTGCATGGATGATCATTACTTTAAATCTTGGAGTCAAGGGTATAATAATTAGCAATTATGTTTTCATTTGGAATATCATGACATGTAAAAGAAGAGTTAAGAGATATTTACATTATCAATATTTTGTAAAGGATAATTTTTTTGAGCTTGGAATGTAAAATAAGGTGATAAAATAATTTAATCTTATTTATTTTGTGCATTGGTAAAAGCTGTAATATCATTTGTACATGTTTTTTAAAATTTAACTAAGAAGGGTAAATAAGATGCATTTCTCTTTTTTATATTGCTTGAATAATGTGAAAGTAGACTTTATTTATTGTACTTATATTGGTTTAATTTTAATAAGGAGGTAGCAAATGTGGTTGAAAATTAGGGTCACATTAGAATAAATCATTAGCAATAATATGTTCTTTTGGCATTATATTATTAGTATTATTTTGAGAAGTAGGAGAAGAAGATGCATCTAATTTATCCTCATCAACACTTTCATTTTCATTCTCACAGTAATCGTGATGTCCATCATTACAAAAATAAACATCATCATTATAAATTAAATCATTATCATGTTCTAATGTTCAATCTTTAAAAAAATTCCATTAATTCTTATAATTATGGAAAAAGGTTAGAAATTCATCAACTAGGTGAAGGGGAAAGAGGCTTCTTTGATGTCATTTTAAAATTTCCAAATAAAATAATTTAAAAAATGAGTGACAAGAATGCAATAGGTATAATGGAATCTAAGATACCAATATGTGCATATGTGGTAAATATTCAACCCAATGTATGGAAAAAACCAAGATTATATTTGAAACCCTAAAGGATAGTGTTTTGATGTATAGGGACCTAGTATGTGGATATAGGGTTTTAGAGGGTTTGTTAGAAAAAAATTAAATTATATTAAATTAATGAAACCATAATAATGGATTTATTTGGATCAATTAGGTTGTGCAAAAATCATAATTTTATAACCCTAATTTACTACACAAGAATTTAAAAGGCAAACCCTAAGATGAAACTAGGGTTTTAAGAAATATTCAAAATAAGTTAGTTTCACCAAATCTTTAACTATTTAGGACTTAGTATATGTAAATCCTAGGTTATTAAATGGATGAGTGTAATAAATCAAGGTATATGATATGAAATAAATACAACAACTAATTTTTGTAAGAACTAATATAAACTAATGTTTATAAAAATAGAAATGAACGACATAAACAAGTACTTAGCTAGAAACTTATATGAGATGAAGGATTTGGAAGCTAAAAACTAGTGTAGGAGCAAGTATAAGTGTTGAAAATAGGGTCTAGGTGTCAAAAATAATCCTAAACAATAGTGTCATACCCTATAAAATAATGATGTGGTGCTAATGTCTAATTTTGGTGTTAATGTCCTATTTTAATTTGAAATGTGCACCCATGGATGGTCTATTGTGAAAGAGGTTTTGTAGTAGGGTGCAAAGTGTGAATGCCTTACATAGGGAACAAGAGTGTTTCACACTAGGTGTGGAAGTGTTATCACTCACCTACACATATAGAGAGTTAGTTATCTCATTACAGTGATGAAAATGTGTCCAAAGTGTGGGAACCTTTCACTCCTTAGGGCGAGCCTTTAGATTAGGTCAAATTCCTTTTACTATAAGTGCACCTAGTTTAGGATTAGCAAATAGACCTAAAGTGAAGAAAGGTAAATCTACCACTAATATAAACCTAATATTTTTAAGGGAAATGGGAGGATTAAGGTAAGAGAATACTAGAAAACAAAAAGGTGGTAAATTGAAAATAGATCAATCATTCTTAATACCGTGAACACATTAAAAATACTTGAGAACAAGACATTATCACACTGACTCCACCAAATATACACTAAATGCATCAGTATTTTTCATATAGGTGTGGGAATGTAGTGAAATAATGAGAGGGATAATAAATGATATATAGACAATGTCTCCATAAAAATAAATATGCATAAGATATGACCTGTAAGTGATTTATAATTTCCACATAGAGGTTTTGGGAATGGAAAATGATGAGAAGGGTGAATATTACCTATAGAAAAAGATCAAAAAACAAAAATAGCACATAGGGTTTGATAAGAATAGAGAGAGGTGAACTTAATTCTCATTAATATGTAAGATTCAGTCAACATAAGTGCTTTTAGAGAGAAAATTTTGGTAGTGTGAGGTTACCTAAAAATGTCAACCCTTTTATAAGGAAATGACTAGGATTATGTAGGCAATGGGAAGCCCATGGGTCATTGATTGATTATAGCAACTATTAGTGGTGATAATTATTAATTATGATCAATTGAGTGGCTTGAGGCTCTGGTATCATAATTTTTTGCCCATGTTTTTATTGCAATGGAAATGAATAAGGCTAAACTATTTGATTTTATTCGGTCCCACCATCAGCCACAATCTTGTAACTATTCATCATGCCTCATTAAGGCGGTAGTTGGATTTATCATTATCATGGTCTATCATATTCTAAAATTGATTCATAAGATGCTCAACTAACTTTCTAAATACTTATTTATAACTTTATGCCACCTATAAATTACCACATGGTTCTCCCTTGAATGTTCATGTCAATCCATTATGTCTAAGATCTACATGTCTACAAAGTAGTATGTGTGTAGCATAGACTACAATTTATGATGTATGAGATTACATAAGTGAAACTCTATTATTTTATGTGAGAATTAATCATGAAGGTATAGGGACCCTTTTGAATAGGAATGCACATGAATATGGAATGTCTTGGGTGCACTTATTATAATTTAAAACTAATTATTATATACCTATGTCTATGTTTCTTGAAGACTAGGGCTCCACATTCTTGAACCTGTATGTCATTTTAACTTTGTGTGATAAAGGCTTCCTACATGGGGCACACATTAGGAACTCTTTATGAATGCTATTAATTACTTAGTCAATGTGTAGATATATGTTGACTATCTTAGCCATGATCATATATAGGAGGTTTTTGTGCACAACTTGCTTAAATGAACTCAACACTTCATATGTGTGAAAATATTCTATAGGGCATTTTTTTATATCTATGCAAGTTATGGGTGATTTATAAATTCAACACATATATTGACCTTTGTGGTCTATTTATCTACTAAGAGGGAATCTAGTAGCATTTGAAGTGATCCATTCAGCAAGAAGTCTTTGAAAATGTTGGTCCTTTTGGTTGTGAATGCACTAGTTATGTATCACCAGATTTAGAGTGAATTGAGACCCTCCTAACAAAATAAATAACTATGAAAAAGTAACTTAGAATAAAAATACCTAATATAAGAGAAACATTATGAAAAAATGCTTAGAGGAAATGAAACTATCCTAAAACAAGGTACACAAGGTAATTAGGGAAATGAAAAACATATAATCTAATTATTTAAAAATTATATAGGAATCAATGGAGACAGTGTTTGAGATGGATCCTATTGATTAGGATAAGCAATTATCTCTATTTAGTCTAGTAATTTAAAAATCATTGGATCACTTTCAATTGGTTATGGTATATGGACTACTCCATATCACATCAAAATTAGTATGCCTTATAACTTTTTATCTATCTATATCCCATTTAATAACTAAATCTCCTTCTTCAAAACTTCTATCAATGGACCTCTTATCAAAATTATTATTTGTATAGACATGTTGGAGTTTCATAATGTGTTTAACTTGCACTCTAGTCTTTTTTAGCTCCATTAAATTTGATAATATTATTGCAATGGAATCACTTTCGAGTAACTCCAATTGATGGGCAAGTTCCAATGAAGTCAACTTGAGAGATGTGGGCAATCTGGCCTCCCTTCCATAAACTAACATGAAGGGTGAGTTTACCAACACTATATTGGGTGTGACTAAATCATCCTATTATCACTTTTATTTTCACCCTTTGAGGAGATTAAAATATCTCCTTGTATAAATGGCATAATGGAATCACCTCTAGACTTATGGGTAGCCTAAATAATAAGGTGAATCTATAGATATGGCTAGCTCCCTTAATGTACCACTTTGGATTGATAATAATAATAATATTTTGGGTGAAAAGGGAGAAGGATAACTAAAAAAACTAATCTAAGGGAGGTGATACACAAAATTTATTGATGACATCCAACCATAAGCATATTACACTTGAAATCAAAAGACAAACTAAATGTACACTCTCCAATCTATGTCTTCTTACATAAATGTTACATTGTGGGGTTATGGATGAATGTGAAAATATAGGATGAATAGACAATATGCCACAAATGTCACTAATTAAGAAACTAACTCACTTAAACTTTGACATTTCTTGGAACACATCACATTCCCTATAAGAAGTTCCAAATAGGTGAGAGAATGTGATAACTTGCTAAAGAATCCATAGTTTTCAATAATAAAAATCAAAATTCAAGTAAATAAAACTATGAATAGTCATATAAGAGGTAACACTTAGTAATTTTATTTATCAAAAGGTATACAAATGAGTATGGATTCACCATACTCAGGTGGAGTATCTAATACAATGCCAAAATGGCTAGTTCTTATAGAACTTGAAAGAGAGAGAGAAGAAGAGAAGTTCAAGGGTCATAAGGACACTTTTCAAGATGATACAAAGATTTACTTGTTAATTTTAATAGTATATGGTATGAACCATGCAATTTAAGGACCTAAAAGTGTCAATTCAAGGCATAAACTTCATGAAAAGGTACATAAAACTCCCCTTTTGAACAAAAACCTATGTTCATGATTGCCTCTATTTTAACGTCACATAACTGATGTACCAAGTATGATGATTTTAATTTGGGTTAGGGACATCATACATGCCTCTCCATGAATTGGTTACATGTTTGGTCTTTTGTAATTAATTGAAAAGGAGTAATCATCATCTACAGTCTAAAAAGAACTCCTCTCATGCACCTTGCACATTTGGATTAAAAAAAGGCATCAATTATCAATTAAAATACATGAGATGGAGTTAATTAAATGTTTAAATACCCTCCATATACCTATAATTATTTTATACATCTTAAAATGAGCTCACTTGAAGTTATTCATCTTCTTCAGTAGCTTATCTAATATGCCATATTTGATTGGCTGAGTTGAATCACCTAGTTGGGGTAATTATAAGATTATCAAGGGTATAAAATGAATATGGGGAGTTATCTTAAGTCTTAATATTTCACCCAAAGTTTTTTTCATCTCCTTAATCCTTATATAACCTATAAAATACAAAAAATGGTCAAAAAGAACCTATTTTACACCCCATTCGTATAGGTCCATATGGATAGATGGAATTTTAAGTATATTTAGGGAGTAATATATATTTAATAATAGGTATTATAGTCATATTGTGCCATTATATTTAATTTTCAACTCCATTTTCACAAATTTGTCCTGGCTAAGGGTCTAGTAGGGTTTTAGACCTATTTTAACCCTTACGCGTGTTTCATAGAAACCTAACATTTGAGTTTAAAAATAATTCCACAAAATGGTTTTTAGGACCTTCTTAAACTAATAAAAATTCATTTTAATCCATTGTAAATCCTCAGGGGAGATATGAACGCTTGAATTCACCTATTCGAGCTCTTCCTTGTACCTTTCTTGTATGCTTGAAATAGTTTTGACCCAAAAATGGTTTTCTTGTGATTATTATGCAAGCCAAGAGATTTTAAACATCATATATGACTTAAAATACATATCCTAATATATTTTAAAGTTAACTTCATGTAATAAGTGTGAAAGCCTTTCAATTTGGACATAGGCCTATTGTTGTTCTTATAGCCTGTTTATGCTTCAAGGTCTAAAAATGACATCCTAAAGCTTTCCTTTCTTCTCAGTATCTCAAAAAAATCTATGTTGACCTAAAAAACATGTTAAAATCAGTTTAAATGTTCACCTAGGGATAAAAGTACATATGAACCTTCATTTGGGCATTAGGCCTACTCCTTGGTTATTAGGTTTGCCTACAACTTTAGGAGTATGGAGTGCCCTATTTTGTTTCATTCCTACTTGAAAGGTTATTAATAATTTATTAGGTGTAATTCAGATTCTAAAAACTCATTTTCCATGTTCAAAAAACTCCTGACTATCATTTTTCTCATCTCTTCCAAGACTGTCAAGGTTTGTCCATGGGGAAAGTATCCCATGTTTAAGATAAAATAGGGTGTACTTCCCTTATTCTATCAAAAAATATATTCACTATATGAGCCTCAAAAAATTATAAAAATAATATTTACAATTTTTTATCCTTGTTTGACATCATTTACCCCTTCAACTCACCCAAAAATCAAGACATACCTTTGGAAAAGATAGATTGTATAAAGGGTTCCTTGGTGGACTGTATGATGCACGGTTAAGGTTTCATTTTTCATTTGTTTACATTTTCATAAGGATCCATAAATTTCCATGGTATTAATGGAGGTGGTTCCATCTTATATTCAACAACTTAACCTTTCATATACCCATAATACCATTTACAACTCACCATATTGTGTTTCATCATTTCGAATTATGTTTTTGCATTTGCAAGGGCACCTATAGGTTCACTTCTACTTCATTGATGCTTGGATCAATATATGAAAAGGCTTACAATGAACCATTATAACTAGAATCATTTGATATTTTCCATATACTTTGAAACCTTGTCCATACCTTAGGCTCAAACTAAGTTTTTTGGGAATTTGGATATGAAGGCTAATAGGTTTAGTGAGGTTTCCTTTCATGAATTCTAAGTTTATCCTCCAAGTATGTAATCAAACTATTCACATAAAGCATATCACTTGTGAACCTTTGTGAACTGGCTCTCTTATTAGGTATCCACTCCCTTTTTAGTATATCTAATGCATTTCTCACTTGATGGATGGAATTATTAGGAATCTTTTGGCCACATCCCCTAAGAGTATCAAGCTCTAACATATATCTCTCATAGCCCAAGAGTGTATTATTTATGGTTTAAATGGGTTGGCTTGAGGAGTGGCTCATTTGACTATGAGCATGACATTGATAATTTTAGTTATAATATTGATATACTTCATGCATGGGCTGACAAGGATCATATTGGAGCTGATGAAAGTCATATTGTGGCTATTAAGAATCATGATAAGATTGACGAAGGACTTATTCATATTGATAGGGAATGTCACAAGATTGAAATCTCTCACCAACTTATGTAAACAATAAATCAACACCAAAGTTAGCCATATATTTTCATTGAATGTAATAAAATAAAGGAAAATGTTACCATTAATCTTCAAAGGATAACTTGGGATTCTTGAATAGCTAATATATCTTCAAAGTCATCATTGATGCTTTGATAAATGCCTTGAAAGGCTGATTGTTGAGAGACAACAACAAAAATATATCAATCTCTTGGAATAAGAGTCCCACCAGGCATGCCAAAAACTATTGTCTCTTGGATTTTCACCCTTTGATGATATGTATAGATCTCCTCATATAAGTGAAACAATAGAATCACCTTTAGGCTTGTGGTAAATCTAAATAATGAGGTGAATCTCTAGATAAGTCTAGTTTCTTTGATATACCACTTTGGATTGATAATACTACTAAAATTGGGAGTCTAAAAGGAGAAGGATAAATGAAATCAAAATAATCTAATAGAGGTGATATACTAAATCAACTAATTACATCCAAACATATGCATATTACACTTTAAATCAAATGACAAACTAAACATACACTCTCTAATCTATGTCTTCTTGCATTAATGTTACATTATCAGGTTATAGATAAATGTGCAAAGCTAGGAGGAATATAAAAGAGTAATTTAATGTAAATAATAAAGATACTAAATCACTTAAACTTTGACATTTCTTAGAACACATGACATGCCCTGGAAGAAGAAGCTACAAATAGGTGAGAGAATGTGATAACTTGCTTAAGAATCCATAGCCTTCACTAAGAAAATTCAACATTCAAGTAAATAACACTATGAATATTAATGTAAGAGGTAAAAATTAGTCATTTTATTTATCAAAAGGTATAAAAATGAGTAGGTATTTTCCATACTCAGGTGGAGCATCCAATATAATGCCAAAATAGCTAGTTCTTATAGAACTTGAGAGAGAGAGAGAGAGAGAATAAGAGAAGTTCAAGGGTCACAAAGAAACTTTTAAAGATAATAAAAGGAGTTAATTATTCATTTTAATATGATATGGTATGGACCATTCAATTTTAGGAGATACAAGTGTCAATTTAAGGCATAAACTTCATGAAAAGTGGCATAAAACTCCCCATTTTGCATAGAAAAACTACCTTCATGATTGCCTCTATTTCAACATTACATAACTGATAAATAAAAAGTTTTATGATTTTAATATAGGTTAGGTACATCATATATTCCTCTCCATTCATTTTTTACATGCTTGATCTTTTGAAATCAGCTAGGAAGCAGTAATCATCATCTATAGTCCAAAAAGAACTCTTTTTATGCACCCTACACACTTGGATTCCAAAAATGAATCATTTATCCATTAAAATAGGTGGTACGGATTTAATTAAATTTTTAAATACCTTCCATGGCCCTATAAACATCATGCACACCTTAAAATGAGATCACTTGAAGTTTTTCATCTTCTTCACTAGTTTATCCAATATGCCAAATTTGAATGGCTGAGTTGAATTACCTGGTTGGGGTACATATAATTTTATTCATGGAATTAAATTAATATGGTTGTTTATATTAAGTCTTAATATTTCACCTAAATTTTGTTTCATCTCTTGACTCCTTCTATAACCTATAAAACATAAAAAACATCAAAAAGAGCTTATTTTGCACGCCATCGATATAGGTCTGTATAGCTATCTAGAATTTAAAGTATATTGAGGGAGTCATTTAATATTTAAAATAGGTATTATAATCATAATGTGACATTATATTGAATTTACAACTCCATTTTCACACACTAGTCCTACCTAAGGGTTTAGTAGGGTTTTAGACCTATTTTGACCCTTAAGCTTATTTCTTAAAAACCTGGCATTTGAGTTTCATAATAATTCAAAAAAAATATTTTTTAATACCTTATTCAACTCCTAAAAATTCCTTGTAATACCATGTAAATACTCAGGTGAGATATGAACACTTGAATTTACCTATTTGAGCTCTTCCTTACACCTTTCCTGCATGCCTAAGAGAGTTTTGACCCAAAAATGGTTTTTTTGTGATTCTTAAGCATTCCAAGAACTTTTAAACATCATATATGACCTAAAAAACATATCCTAATAAATTTTAAAGTTTAACTCATGCAATAAGTGTTAAATGATTTTAGTTTGGACATAGGCTTAATGTTGTTTTTATATCTTGTTTATGCTTCAAGGTCCAAAAATGACCTCTTTAATCTTTCCCTAATTTTAAATAGCTAAAAAACATATATAGTGAGCTCATGAACATGTTTCAATTATTTTTAATTCTCACCTACGGCTATAATTTCATATAACCCTTCATTTGGGCATTAGGCCTACTTCTTGCTTACAAGGTCTGCTTGCAAGTTTACGAGTATGGAGTGCCCTGTTTGGTTTCACTCCTATTTGAAAGGTTATTAATGAAAAATTGGGTGTAATTAAGATTTTAAAACCTCATTTTCCATGTTCAAACAAATCCTAACTATCCTTTTTCTCATATATTCCAAGACTGCTAGGGTTTGTGCATGGGGAAAGTACCCCCTATTTGAGATAAAATAGGGGGTACTTACCCTATTCTCTCAAACAAAATATCCACTATATGAGACTCCATAACTCATAAAAAATATTTTTACAAAATTTTATCCTTTTTTTACATCATTTCCCCCTTCAACTCACCCAAAACATAAGACAAACCTTTGGAAAAGATAGACTGTATACAGGGTTCTTTGGTGGACTATATGATGCATGGTTAGGGTTTCCTTCTTTATTTTTTTACATGTTCATAAGGATAAATAAATTTACATGATATTAATGTATTTTTTTCCATCTTATATTCAAAAACCTAACCTTTCATGTACCCTTAATACCCTTTCCAACTCACCATACAGTGTTTCATCATTTTTTACTATATTTTGCATTTGTAAGGGCACCTATAGGTTCACTTATACTTACTTGATGTTTGGGTAAAGATATGAAAACTATTCCCATAAAAATTGATAAATATAATAATTCTATATTTTCCATATACTTTGAAACCTTGTCCATTCCTTGGGCTCAAACTGAGTTTTCTGCAATGACGGAGACACTTAACTTTCCCCTGCCTATAGATTATTCCTTTTGACTTGCTTAAGCTTGAACTCAATTTTTAGAGGCCTATTGGTGTTTATTGGTATTATTATACCTTATCTTATACCTTTTAATATTATCCTTATGTACTTTCATATCAAATAACTTGCTCACTATCTACCCAGTCACCTTTAATTGATTGTGTGAGAGCCTTTTTAGGGTCCTCTAGGTTTATATGTGTAATTTAGGCTTGAAACCATTGTCTATATGTCTCATATAATAATAATTAGGTATCTTGGTATAATATTATTATTGTTTTTCAATAAATTTTCTCATAGGTATCCTTTTTTAGTTGTTACTTCAAGGTACCTTTCATCTTAATGCAACTATAGGTGTCACTATCTATAGTGTATGAACTAAGGGTGAGTATGGGAGTATTACCATGGCCTATGAACTTATTTGATCACTATTAGATTAAAAAAAACCCCTAAAATGTTTTAAATCTTATAACCATGGATATAATTTCGAGTTAAAACTTGAACAAAAAAAATTCATTATTGACTTAGGCCTGTAAATGACATTGCTCATAATCATTGTTTTTAGGGCACTTTGAGGGATTTTGAAGACCCTTCCCTCTATCATCCACCCTTAAAATTTGAAAGATTATTGTATATTATAAGTTAAATTATTAAATTTCATTATAAAGTATCAAAAAATCATGTGGCCATGTCTAATGCTATTCAAATAATGCTCATGGGCCTCTATTTTTCCCATTTAGTGAAAATAAGCCTGAACTCAACCATTTCATGCTTGAGGTTGATTCTCAACTTATTATTGATACCTATTAATTAATATGAGGAATAAAATGGATTTTTTTTCATGTTAAAACCTTAACTAATATGTTTAAACATATTTAAATCTTTTTAAAATAGAATATAAACTCTCTGTTTAAACCACCTGTAGGTGGTGATCCTTAGGTGTGCAAGCAACAAGGTATAATCTAGGAAGTGAGCATTGATTTAGTCTCTTAGGAGTTGTATATATATATATATATATATATATATATATATATATATAAATCTCATGTGAATCCTTCATGTTTAAAATTATTTAAATCATCACCAAGCCATTTACCTCAAGATGACATCATCAGGGGCCTATAGATGTTATTTGACTATATATATGGATAATGAGCATGAAATGGAGCAAGGAGGTAATATGAATGGCCTCAAAACAATTAAAAAATATTTTAAAACATTTAAAATGAATAATTTTTATAAATTAGGTCTTGATAGAATATCCATAACACTATTCTAACTTCAAAAATTCTTGCATACACCTGGAAAAGAATAGGCAAGGGTATCTAGAATGATTGGTTAGTGTGATAAATGGGATGAAACTATGAGAATAAAGTATACTTGTATGAAAGTTGAAAATGGAAGTCAAGGATAATGGGAGTATTTTCATCATTATTTGTGAATTTATTTTGGAGAAACAACCTATCTCTCCATATGCCTTTTGCCTTATGCCTTATGCCAACTGACCAAGTTCATGTTTGAATTACATATGCCTTATTTATACTAAAGTGCTCTATGTTTTTTAGATTAAAATCTTGCCTTTTTTTAAATTCTATCTTTTGATTTTGTATTTGGCCAAAATTATTAGCACATACATTATTTGAGCCTAGCTTTTAACATTGCATTTGGATAAAAGACCTAGGAACTATTATTTTTCTAGATTAGACTTGTTTGGAACATCTTGTACCTAGAGTTTAGCATGTAAATTTTTATTTATCCACTTGAAATTTTATGTGTGAGATAATTTATGTTAGACATATGAATATATATTGTTTTATACTAAGTTTTAACACATCATTTTAGAGATACAACTCCCCTAGACCAAGTTAGACCAAATTCATACCTTTTATCCTTTGGACATTATTTTTTTTGGAGTTTTTATAACTCCATGCCTTTTTTAAAGATTTAATTATTGATGTGGACATGTATATATACAATTATATTATAGTTTCATAAAATCCAAGCTATGATAAAAGACTCTCACAAATTGTCTTTGTTTGAGACCCCTATGGTGAAGAAGTAGTTTGTAAGATGGATTACTATCCTCCTTACAATCCTCAATCTAAAGTTAAAATACTCAAGAATAATATGTGTTAATACCTTATTTTGTATGGTTAACATATGATAATCTCCCTATCATAACCACCCAATTCCCAACCTATACCATTAACCCTCCTTTATACTGAATGTGCAACCAAGATCTATAGAACCCATGGACTAACATTTATATTCCAAGACCTCATCATTTGGCTTATGTGTGAAAAAAATATCTATAATTACATATCATTTATATACTATTACCTCATCCTTTGTCTTATGTGAGCAATCAATCTCCATGATGCCTGATCATTTCTATTCTAAGACCTTATTCTTTGGCTTGTGTGAGCAACCAAGATCCATGACGCCATACCATGTCTATTCCAAGACATCATCCTTTGGTTTTTGTGAGAAACCAAACTCCATGATTCCTTACTATTAACATTTTAGTACCTAATCTTTTGTCTTGTGCAAGCAACCAAGCTTCACAACATCATGTCATTACCATTCTAGGACCTCATCCTTTGGCTTATACAAGCAACCAATATTTATGATGCCCTGCCATTTTTATTCTAATACCTCATCCTATAGATTTTTATAGAAATAAATCTCCATGACACCCTACCATTTTCTATTCCAAGACCTCATCCTTTGTCTTATGCATGCAATCAAGCTCCACGACACCCGACCATATCTATTATAGGACTTCATCCTTTAGCTTTTGTGAGCAACCAAAATCCATGATGCCCTACCATTATCATTTTAGGACCTCATCCTTTGTCTTGTGAAAGAAACCAAGATTCAAAATACCCTACCATTACTATTCAAAGACCTCATCCTTTAGCTTGTATGAGTAACCAAGCTCCATGATTCCCTACCATTACCATTTTCTAACCTCATATTTTTACTTGTGTGAGGAACCAAGATCCACAACACCCTACCATTTTTATTCTAGGACCTCATCCTTTGGATTATATGAGTAATCAAGATCTATGATTCCCTACCATTTCTATACTAAGACCTCATGCTTTAGATTGTGCAAGTAATCAAGCTCCACAATGCCCTACCATTTATATTCTAAGACCTCATCCTTTGGCTTATGAAATAAACCAAGATCCATAATTCCCTACCATTACCATTATAGGACTTCATCCTTTGTCTTGTACAAGTAATCAATCTCCATGACTCCCTACTATTTATATTTTAGGACCTCATCCTTTGGATTATGTGAGTAATCAAGATCCACAATGCCCTACCATTACCATTTGAATACCTCATCCATTATATTGTGCAAGAAACCAAGCTACACAAAACCCTCTAATTATATAATCATTGGTCATTCTTCATCCATTACCAACTATTCCCCACTTTAGAAAACCCATGAAAATTGTTTAACCATAACCCATCCAATCAGTACCTCTTTAATAGAGTAAATCATTAAAAGACCAAGTAGTATTAAAAATTTGTATTTTAAAACTAATTTAAAACCAATTCTAAGATAAAAAAAATTCAAGATGTTTTTATTGAACTAACCATTTGTGACAAGTCCACCTGCGATGAATCACCTCTTATTACTATACCTTTTATCAGTGAATCTCACTTTGACAAGCCAATCTATGTTGAGTCTCTTCTTAATTATTATGATTTCCTTTGGGTAGATAATTACCTTGACCATATGTCTATTTTTTAATAGCCTCCCTCTAAAAAAACAATCTCTATGGAGTTCTCTCTTGACCTTTTTCCCATCATGGAGGAGTATCGCTTTGACAAACCAGTCCTTATGGAACCCATCATGCCATCACATGCCATTAATTTTCCCATACCAAAAATTCAACAAAATATAATTGTAGCAACATCTATACCATATGAATAATTATAATTAGAGTCATGTTCTATTCTTGAACCAACATCAGAGTTAGCATTAGAAGGGAAATCAAAGTTAGTCTTAATAATAGATTTAGAGTCCCTTGAGCAAGAATCAAATTTAGAATTAGAATTAGAATTAGAATATGTTCATGTTTGTTATAATATTGGTTACACATGCCTCACAAATCAATTTAAATATATTTTTCATACTTTTATAGTTTTTAAGGATGATTACTTTAGATTTGACACAAGTTATCCTAGTATCTTATATGAGGATTTTGATACCTCTTCCCATTCCATTACCATTCCACATGACATTATTTCCAACCAAAATTGGCATTTTATTGACATTCCACCTCCCACAAGTGTCGATTGTGACTAACAGAATCATAACTTATTAAATTACATCCATGACAACATATCAATTACAAAATATCAAGCAAACTATTGTCACTTATATTTTCACCCTTTGAGTATATGTAAAATATCTCCTCATTTATGTGGCATAATGGAAACACCTCTAGGCTTGTGGGAAACTAAGGAATGAGTTGAATCTCTAGATAGGGCTAACTCCCTTGATGTACCACTTTGGATTCAAACTACAACTAAACTTGGGGAGTGAAAAGGGAGAGAGATAACTATAAACAAACTATCCCAAGGGAGTTGATACAAAAAATAGATTGATTACTTTCAACCATATGCATGTTACAATTGAAATCAAAAGACAAAATTAACATACACTTTTCCAATTTGCATATTCTCATATTAATTTTATATTATGAGGTTATGAATTTATATGCAAAGATAGGAGAAATAGATAAGAGGAATTTAATGGAAATAATGAAAATACTAACTAACTGAATCCTTAAAATTTCTAATAACACTTAACATGCCCTACAAGAAGAATATTTCCTACTAAAAATAGATGATAGTATGAAACAATCATGCTAAGGAAACAAGAGTTATCACTTATGCAAAATAAAAAATTCAAAATGAAAACACTAAGAATAGTCATGGAAGAGGTAAAACTCAATATTATTATTGATCAAAAGGTACAAAAATGAGTATATATTTACCATAATTATGTATATCATCCATTAAAATGTGAAAATGGTTATTTCTTATATAACTTTAGAGAGAGAGAGAGAGAGAGAGAGAGAGAGAGAGAGAGAGAGAGAGAGAGAGAGAGAGAGAGAGAGAGAGAGAGAGAGAGAGAGAGAGAGAGAGAGAGAGAGAGAGAGGCTCATAAGGACAATTTTAAAGTTGATATAAATATTTAATTATACATGAGAGGAAGATATGGAATGAACCATGCAAGGTTAGGAAGCACAAGTGTTAATTAAATGCATAAACTTCATGAAAAGTGGCATAAAACTCCTTATTTTGGCTTAAAAATGCCTTCATGATTATCATTACTTGAACACCTCATAAACTATCAATAAAAAGTATAATAATTTTAATGAAGTTTAAATACATCAAACATACCTCTCCATGCATTGGTTGTAGGCATAGTCATCTATAATCATAACAAAATGAGCTATTATCATTTATTGTCTAGAAAAGTCTTTTTTCATGCACCCTACACACCTGGCTTCCAAAAAGGCATAAGTTTCTCCTAAAAATCCATGGGATGGAGTAGATGACACCTGATAGGATCCTTAATGGATTTATAAGCATTAGGTGTACATTAAATTTAGCTCACTTGAAGTTCTCCACCCTTCTCACTAGCTTGTCCACTAGGCCAGTTTTGAATGGCTAAGATGAGAGCTATTTTTTTCACAATTATAAGATATTATAAAGAATTAAAAGAACATGGAGAGTTATAACAAGTATAAAAATTCCTCCAAAAGTTTATTTCATCCTCAGACTCCTTATAAAACCTACAAAACACAAAAAATTGTCAAAATTACCCTATTTTGCACCCCATCCGTACAAGTTCATAAAAATAATTTATATGGGAGTTATATTTACTTATTATTATATAAATTAAAATATGATTCATGATAAAAATATTCCATATGGATGCATCTTTATTCTCATTTCTCCAATCAGGTCTTTACAAGGGTTTAACAAGGGTTTTAGACCTGTTTGCCCTCTTAAGATTTATTCATAAAATTGGGACGTTAAATTTGTAAATGAATTTAAATATATGGTTTTTCAAGGACCTTATTAAATTTTATAAACCTCTCAAGCCTCCATAAAAATCATCATGAAAGGTGTGAGCATCCAAAATTCTCCTATCAAACTTGTTTTCACGTTTTCCACATACGTAATGTTGTTTCTAAGTCAAAATGGCTTATTCATGGGTTTATTTGACTTATAAAATCTTATAAAATTCATATATGACCCTAAAAATATGTTAAAATATATTTTAATGCTTACCTCATGCAATAAGTGTGATAGACTCCCCATTTGGGCACTAGGACTAGTCATGCTTAGTAGGCTTATGTTAGTTTAAGACTCAAGATGACATCCTCATGATTTCCCCTAAAAAATATATTATTTAAAAAAAAATTAATGGTACTAAAACATGATAAAACCACTTTTAAATCTCAATTATATCCAAAAGTTAGAATGAGCTCTTGCTTGTATTCTAGGCATAAACATGTTTGATGAGCATGTCTGCAACTCTTGAAGGTTTAGTCCCCTATATTGGATTTTATTCCTTCCTAATTGGTCTATTATGATTGTCTTAGTTTAATCCCACTGTGAAATTTATATACATATTTTGACTTCATATTCATTCATTATTCTCCAAAACCTACCAACTTTGTTCATGGAGTGCCCTCTATGTGAGATAAAATCAAGGGCACTCCCCTATTTACACAAACTAGAATGGATATTTTAGGAGGTTATATAGGTCCTCAAGGTTATATGTATGAATTTTTATCTCTTTAAAATATTATTTGACCTCCAAAACCTCTGAAAATCCAAAATTGTCCTGTCAGGCAAGGACTATGTCCAAGAGATTCACCTTAGACTATATATTCCATGTTTAGATCTCCCTTTTCTATCCTATATCATTAGGAGAGTATTTTGAGGCCAAAATTATTATATTTAAGGGATCATATTCCTCAATAATCCCTTCAACTCTCCACATATACTCCTCATACCATTGTCTAGTCAGGACTAAGTGTCACTATCTTGACTATGTTTTCTCCTTAGAGAGGATAACTATAGGTGTATATTACCTTGTTTAAGTCTGAAAAAACACATACAACATTTTTAAGTCCCCTAGGGTATATTATATGATTTTTTTAATTTATTTTTTTCAATTTTGTGCTATCTCCATGGCAAGTACTACTACTACACTATTCACTGCCCACCATAGTCAATTGAAGATGACCTTATAAGGTAAAGGAACCTATGGGCAACCTTCATTTTTGAAACATATTTAAAGTATTATTTTTAATACTTTGATACCCATTTTAAGAATTTAAAAAAAAACCCTCAAGCACTATCCATACTTCTTGAATCAACAAGATTGAGTTTCTTGCCTCTTAACTGAGTTTTTCTACCTTTTGGACCCTATTATAGGTATATTTTCCTCCAATCTGGTTTTGATGATTTTAAGATCTCCCTTAAATATTTTAACCCCATGTTATACTTTCACTCACCTATAATTCTTGAAAATGAGTCCATTTTCAAAGTTGTCAATATTTTTCCTAAAGGGGACCCTATAGCCAACCTATAAGGTCATATTTGTATGAATTAGAGGCTTGTAATTGATGTGAGATCTTTTAGACCTAGTCATGGTATAAGTGGACCTCACTTGACCCATTTTAAGTCAAAAATTTCATGTTTTATCTTTTACTCAACCTATATTCTCTTTGATAGACTAAAACACCATCAAACACTTATATTAAGTCACTAACGACTTTCCCAATTGTCTGTGCTTACTAAGGCCATATTTATAGACTGAGGGTACTTATTAAGGAAAATGATATCATTTATAATATTTTATAGATGGTCATTTATAGTATATATATCACCTTCATCATTTATAACTATTCAAACATGGTGGGAAGGTTAAGTTTTCCATTTGGATGACAAAGGTTTATTTTGGAGCTCTAATTATATATATCATTGCTAGGTTATAGTGTTTTTATGGGCAACATTAGACCATATAAAAGTTGAATTCCACTAATATTTTTGACCCATAAATTATCTAGGTTATTATATATGCTAGAGGATATCAATCAAGATCATTAGAATGCATTAAAATCTCAAGTATCCATGTTATATGCCATTCTCAAAATTCTCATGGGCCTCTGTTTTCATAGTTTAGGGATAGTGGGCCTGAACATGTCTATTGATCTTAGAAGGTATTCCATGAATCCATTTTCTAGCCTTTATTTTAAATTAGGTCTACCATGAAGTTTTATTCACATTAGGACTTGAAGGAGAGATTCAACATCAATAATAACACTTCAAAAGGCTCTTTGAATTCTCTACCAAGTCACATGTAGGTGTGTGTTGAAAAAGTATGTAGGTAGACTGTATACAAGTGTTAAAAATGAGTATCATCAATATTTTAATGAGTTATAAAATCATATTAATACCTCTAAAACATTATTCACATCTCAAAAAACTTGAAATAAGTGTCAAAACCTTCTCTTCGATGTGAATGCATCCATGAGATCACCTATATGCATTCATTAATGGTAGAATTATGTGAATGTTGTATATGACTACAACTCATGGATATTTTTTCTCATACGATGAAATTGAAAGAGGAGGAAACTAATAATACATTGAGGACATTGAAATGAACCTATCACAACTTTGGAATCAGGATCAAAACATGAAAATTTTGCAAATAGAGGAGAAACTGCCTGTAACATAGAATGACACTTCCAAATAATTTCCAATGTGGAGATGAGATTTGGGAGGCTGAAGAGGCATTGAATAATCCTTTTCCATATGGTAGTCTTCCCAAGGATATTTTACAAGTGCCATTTTCTTCTCCTTTCTTAATAAAACTACCTTTTCTTCTACACAACCTGTCACTTTTTAGTTATGTCAATTGATTAAGACTTAATTGGACACATGGGGAATGAAATCATGTTTGGTAACATTTTTTCTTCCCAATAAATCCATACGAGTCATTAAATGATCAATTTAACCCCTAAAATGACTTAGAAGGACATGCTAGCTAATGAAATAAGTGAACAAAGCTAATATGTTATTAAATAACATTAAATGACCTATGATATACCCTATGACAAAATATTAAACCCTATAAAACATTTAAAACTAAATTTTTTACCTATGGGTGCCCTAATTTAACCTAAAAGTCAAATTTGTTCAACAAATTGGTGACTCATAGGGGTAGCATGCATGCTATGATAACTAGACCAGTAGCCTTATCAGTCCATTAGGCTTAGGAGTCATTTGAAGTCTAAGACAAATAAGGAAAACTCTAACCATTTACCATCAAGATAATACAACTAATTTCCTCAACCAATAAAATAAAGGGCACACACAAAACAAGACAAAAAACATGTGTTTCATGAACACTTATAAAACACACACACTAAACTAAACAAAGTAACTCAAACACTAACTAACCTAAGATGAGAACTTCCTCTTAAATTAGAGGGTAAGTTTAAAACTCTTATTACTTCATGACATAAATGATTTAGTGAGACATTTAGCCTTTTGATATTTTGCATTGATGCCTCTAACTTTTTCATGATGTTTTCCAACACCATTGGCATGATGTTCATTGAAAACTAGGTAGATACAAACATGTTGGCTATAGAAATGAACACTTTTTTCATCTAAAAATCCTCAAAATTATCTTGTGGATATTTAATTCCAACCTCATTCTTGATTTCCATAGGGATCTCAATAATATTGGGTTTCTTCTCAGCTTCAAGTTATTTTATCTCATCAAGGAGCTTTGCATACTCTATTCAATCTTGATCATTGTCCTATATAGAAGATTATTTTTTTACCTTGTCAAGTACTTGGCCCTCAACTTGGAAAATATCTTCAAGCTCTTGAAAGATATTCATTTTCATATGTCAATCACCTTTGTCCTCTTCATCCTCTAGAACCACTACCTCTTTAATCTTCTCTTCTTGATGTGTGATGTCATTAAGCTGATGTTATTAGATCTCTAATGCATCTGATAGTGATTTAATATTAGGCTAAGTTATTGGATCATATTCAATAATAAAATCTTGCACATTGGTCTTAAGAGAGTTTTTTAGGGCTATAACCTCTTTAGAAAAGACTTGAAATTTTTATCCATCCATGACAGCACATTCATCCTCATACTTGAGATTATTAAACATAAATATTTGATCAAATATATATTATTATTTAGGGGATATATGATATTCCATCTCTTTCTACTTCATGGTGATGCCAAGACTAAGCATCTTGAAATCATGTGACCTATCCCAATTAGGCTACCAAGAAGGTAAGTTTTCTTTAAGAAAGGGTTATCTTTCTTTATCAACCAATTTCTCTTCTTTAGGTTCCTATACTATAGGTTTATCAAGGCAAAGGGTGATGGGGTGAGGACAAGATAAACTAGTTGGTGGAGGTGGCACACAAAACTCAAAATTAGATTGTGAATGGAATGTAGGGGGCTCTTTTGGAATCTCTTGAGGAAGGAGAGGTAGACCTTGGGCTAAAATCACTTGATTTTCATCCTTCCACTTGATAAACACTTCATTCACATCTGATTTAGCTTGAGTAATCTCTTGAGAAAGGGTGGATGGGGTGTGTTTAGGCATAATATCTTCTTTTGGGTCTAAACCTTCCATCACACCTTGACTTAGTAGCTTCATCCTTGACTCTAACTCTTCAATTTGGTTGGCTAGGTTCTCTTATAAAACTCTCTCTTGAAGTTGATATAGATCATCATAAGAAATAAAAGAGGGTTCATATGGAGGAAAAGAGGTTTCTTGAGGAATGGTAGGGGGGGCTTGAAAATGATCAAATTCATTCACAACCTCAGACTCTATATCAACCAAAATTCTATCCTCTTTCTTTCCCCATGACTCCACTATCTTATTTTAGCTTAGGATGTTAGTTAAAAGTCTCTTTTTTAGGTGGTGGGGATAAAATTTGAGAGGGTAATGAGGGATTGAATTCCAATTATTTTGATACTAAGATATACTATTGTATTTTCTTATTGGACAACTCAATTTGTCTATTAAGGTTTTCTTCAAACACAAGGCTAGTCTTTCCAGCTCTCTCTTTCTCTCTTCCACTTGATTTTGAAAAGGATGACTTTGGAAATTTTGATTAGGTTTATGAGTAGGGATCAAATATTTCTGATAAAAAATTTTGGGAAGTAGATATTAAGCTTGATATAATTGTTAAGGTTTTTTCTCATGAATGCTTAGCTTATCCTCCAAGGATGTCATTAAATCACTCACATCTAACATATCATTTTTAAGACTTTTCCAATTCACTCTTTCACTAGGTGCCCACTCTCTTTTGACAAAATCTAAGGCATATATCACCCTATGAAAAAATTTTCTATGGAACTATATAACACATATTCTTAGAGTATTAAGATCCAACATGTACCTCTCATAACCCAAAAGGGTTTGCTTGAAGGTGGAAATGGATGGAGTTGAGGAGTGGCTAGGTTGACTAAGAGAACTAAGATATTGAGGAGGATATCCATGGTACTAATATAAATCATGAAAATAATATAAATTATCATCACAAGATATTTAATAATCACACCAAGTTTGAATAAGAACTTGGTCTTGTTGATAGGGAATGGTACAAGCTTTAAATGTCTCATCAACTTGTGTAAGACAAACCTCAACACCAAAATTAGACATAAAACCTCATTTAAATAAATAATACAAGGGAAAATGTTACCAATAATATTTAAAGGATAACTTGGATAACTTGACCAGCTGATATAGATTCATAGTCTCCATTGATGCTTAGATAGATACCTTCAAAAGCTGATTGTTGAAAGACAACACCAAAAATATCTCAACTTCTTGGACCAATTATCCCACTAAGCATGCCAAAAACTATTTACACTTGTATTTTCACCCTTTTAGGAGATTTAAAATCTCTCCACATCTAAGTGGAAAAATGGATAGACCTCTAGGCTTGTGCGTAGCATAAATAATGAGGTGAATCTCTAAATAGGGATAGCTCCCTTGATGTACCAATTTGGATCACAACTACAACTAAACTTGGGGGTGAAAATGGAGAGAGATAAATTAAAAAAACTATCATAATGGAAGTGATATAATAGATATATTTATTAATTCTAACCATATGCATGTTACACTTGAAATCAAGGGACAAACTAAACATACACTTCTCTAATCTACATCTTCTCACATCAATACTACATTATGAGGTTATAGATGAATGTGTAAAGATAATAGGACTATAAAAGAGGAATTTAATGAAACTATTTGGAATAATAACTCACTCAATCCTTTAAATTTTCTAGAACACTTTACATGCCCTACAAGAAGATTTTCTACAACTAAAAATAGATGATAGGATGAAATAATCATGTTAAGGAAACAAGAGTTATCACTTATGAAAAATCAAACATTAAAAATGATCACACTAATAATATTCATGAAAGAGGTAAAAATTATTATTATTATTGATAAAAATTTATACAAATTAGTAGGGATTCCCCATACTCAGGTGGAGCATCCATTACAATGCCAAAATGCCTAGTTTTTATAGAGCTTGAGAGAGAGAGAGAGAGAGAGAGAGAGAGAGAGAGAGAGAGAGAGAGAGAGAGAGAGAGAGAGAGAGAGAAGAAGAGAGAAGCCCAAGGGTCACAAGTATACTTATAAAGATAATAAAATTAGTTAATTTTTTAATTATATTAGGATATTGGATGAAACATGTACGTTTAGGAATCACAAGTATCAATTCAATGAATAAACTTAATGAAAAGTGGCATAAAACTCCTTATTTTGGCTTAGAAAAATTACCTTCAAGATTATCTCTATTTGAATGAATCATAACTAATTAGGACAAGGTAATATTATTTGTATTAAGTTTAAATACATCACGCATTCCTCTCCATTCATTATTTTTAGTCTTGGTCATCTAGAATCATCCCAAAATGATCTATTATCATGTAATATCTAGAAAACTCTCTTTTCATGTAACCTGCACACTTGGCTTCTAAAAAGTCATTAGTTTATCATTAAAATAAATGTTATGGAGTTTATTACACATTTTAATACCATATATTAATTTATAATCATCATATTCACCTTAAATTTATCTCACTTGAATTTTTTCACCCTTCTCACTAGCTTATCCACTATGCCAGTTTTGACTAGCTAAGATGAGAGCTATTTTTTTCACCCTTAGAGGATTTTATAAGGAATTAAATGAAAATTGGGAGTTATAAACTTTTAAAATATTCCTCATAATTTTTTTTAATACTTATAATCCTTATATAACCTAAAAAACACATAAAATGGTCAAAAACACATTGTTTTGCACCCCATCCATACAAGTCCATATAGATAATTTTACATGATAGGGATATTTAGTGAGTCATATAAAACTTAAAATATCATATGGTGTTTACTAAAACAAAACACCATAAAATGATCCAACTAAAAGACCATGTGACAAAACTATGGTGGGCAGTGAATATGACAGTAGTAGTTCTTGACATAAAGATAGCACAAAACTAAAACACCATAAAACACTTAGAGTGAGCCACTAAATACTTTCCCAGTTGTAGGTGATTACTAAGGCCATATGTACAAACTAAGGGTTCTTGTTGAGGAAAATGATATCATCTATCATCTTATCTGGATGGTCCTTTAGAGGATAGATGTCACCTTCATCATTTTTTATTATTAAAACATGGTGGCAAGGTTAAGTTTTCCATTTTGGTGACAAAGGTTTATTTTGGAGCTCTAACTGTAGATATCATTGCCTAGTTACAATATTTTTATAGGAAACTTTGGACCATATAAAAGTTGACTTCCACTAATCTTTTTTACCCCTAAATTTTCCAAGTTATTTCCTATGCTAGAGGATATAAATAAATATAATTATAATGCATTAAAAAATCAATTATCCATGCCATATTATAGTGTCAAAATTCTCATGGGCCTCTATTTTCATAGTTTAGGGATAGTGGGCCTGAACTTGTTTATTGATCTTAGAAGGTAGTCCATGACTCCATTTACCAAATTTTATCTTAAATTAGGTCTTACATGAAGTTTTATTCATATTATGACTTTAAGGAGAGATTAAAAATCAACATTAACACCTCAAAGGGATCTTTGAATTCTCTACCAAGTCACCGATAGGTGTACCTTGAAAAAGTTGTAGGTAGACTATATAGAAGTGTTCATAATGAGTATTATCTATCTTTAAATGAGTTATAAAATCATATACATAAATCAAAAACATTTTTAAAATCTAAAAACACCTTAAATAATTGTCAAATCCTTCTCTTAAATGTGAGTACATCCATGAGATCACTTATATGTGTTCATTAATGGTAGAATTATGTGAATGTTGCATATAACTGCAACTCATGGAAATTTTTCCTCATAGGATGAAAATTAAGATGAGGAGAATAATAATACATTTAAATTAACATATCACAACGTTTTAATTAGAATCAAAACATGAAAAATCTACAAATAGAGGAAAAACTACTTGTAAGATAGAATGATGCTTCTTTTTGTAACTCAAGATGATTAGCATATAAAAACTTCATGAAACTTGAAAAAAAGCATAGTAATAATCTAATTAAGAGGTAAAAATCATTTGATACCAATAATATAAAGTGTATTTTATGTAGTTACACAAACCATGGCAAAACCTATAGGGTACACAAATTACCAGGTAGATTTAAAAGGTTAACTTATTAGGAATGGTTCATAAATCTCAATAAACCATTAATATATAAGAAAAAATAAAATATAATATAAATAAGTGTATAATATACCATTAATATCATTTTTCCTTAAACCCTTTGTGTTTACCATAGCAAGTACAAAATTATGTCATTTCTACTTGCCAAGAAAAGTGAAAAAGGAACAAAATGGTTTTGGCCTTAATGTTACACATAAATATAATTTAAAACATGAATCTAATAATGGGTAAGATTATTAGGTATTGTATAATCCTTTCCCACATGGCACATGTCCCAAAGAGGCCATACAAATGTCATTTTATTCTCCTTTCTTAGGAAAACTACCTTTTCTTTTGAAAAACCTATCAATTTTTTGTGATGTCAGTTTATTAAGACTTAATTGGACACATGGGGTATGAAATCACATTTGGGAACATTCAAACTTCCCAATAAATCTATAGAAGTCATTAAATGCTCAATTTTGACCCCTAAAATGACTCAAAAGGTCATGTTGGCTAATGAAATAAGTGACCAAGGATAATATATAATTGAAAAACATTAAATTACCTATTATATACCTTATGAACAAATATTAGACCCACTAAAACATCTAAAACTCATGTTTTTACCTACTAGTTCCCCAATTTGACCTAAAAGTCAAATTTAGTCAACAAGGACCAAGACCAAATTCATGTAGAAAAAGAACAATCTCCTAGTAAAACCTTATGGAGGCACTAGGGGATAATCAAAAGTTAAAACTTAGGATCTCAAATTGAAACCTTTTCAAAGGTGTTATAATACAATCAAAGTCAAAATTCAATTTTACTTAGTGAATTTTGATGAAGACAAAATCAAAGATGAAATTAATATAACTTTAAAACTATAGCCCATTCAGATGGTAGCTACTTAAGGGCCTAGAAAATATAAAAATCTAGTGGTCTTATTGAGAGGATATTCAAAATTATTTATCCCTATTACAGCCAAAGATATGTTGAATCCAAAATTAGTAACATTATGTGTGCTTGAAAACCTTGATCTTCATTTGTTTCCCAACCATTATACATTTCATTATCATCCACCTAGACATTTCCAAATAAAACCTATTAGTCAGTGTTTATCCATATTTACCATCCCTAGACACACTTTCATTTATAGAGGCTACAAATATATATCTTGTCTCAATATTTAAAGGAAATTGAATCAACAACTAATGAAGAACACAACAATATTTTTGGCATATAAATCTGTAGTAAGTTCTTAATAGAGTAGCTATTCAGAAAAGGTATGGGATAGAAATTCACATGAAATATTATTCTAGTTGTATCATATGTTGATCAAGATGTGCATCTCCACATTAACAAGAACAACATAATTAAAAATCACACCCTGGCCAAAAACATAAAACCATACCTTTCTGTTTGCCAAAAACCATACCCTTGCCATTGCCATTTACTATATACCTTGTTATTTTTATTTTTCCATTCCATTTCCATTGTTCCATACCCTACTATTTACCTCAATTTATCACTTGGTGCCAACCCTTTTACCATTTTACCCAATTATCATACTATAATTATCCTAACCAATGCCATACCTTATACCATTTTACCAAATCCTATTTTTGTCCATCCTACCCAACCCATTTTGATCTTGGTTCCTCTGAGTTTTCCCATACTTTCAGTGAGGGGATTATAATCTATTTCATTATTTTTTAAAATTTCATGTTTAAATGACAATCTATGAAACTAGTGTGACAATTTATCTAGCAAGTTATATTTCATTCACATTTGAATAGGTGCTATTGATTATAACCACCTATGGGAAAATTAGTACTCCACCTTGTGTTGAAAATTATAATCACCTATGGGCAAATTAGTACCAAAAACTTATTCCATTATTTTCTAATTATAACTAACTATGGCCAAATTAGGAAAAACACCTTTATCATGTATTGTTGCATCCCCTTGCCATTACTATTCTCATTTGCCTAGCTAATTACCATATTTTATAGCTTGTTGTTATCTGGTCGAGTGTCTCCCTATTATTTGTACAAATATAATTACTATGAATTGAGGTCATTTTGGGACTATGTAAGACATGCTCAATTCACATTAAGGTCAACCCCATTCCCCTTTTCCATATGCTCTCACCATTATGTTAGTAACCTAAGCCAAAAATCTTACCATTTTAATAGCAAACTAAGCCATATGCTCTCACCATTTTTTGAGAAACCTAAGCTAATTATCTCATTATTTTATGAGCAACCTAAGTCAACACTCTCATAATTTTGTGATTTGGACCATTTGGTATCTCATAAATCCCAATTGGGTTGAGATGATTAGAAAATTCCAAAAACATTCACAAAATTTCAAAATCCAAAAACATTTGTCCTATCTAAGTCTAGTTAGTCATCCTCAATCTACCCTATTGGGGAAAATCCATTGTTAAAATGCTTTATTTTACTTTTAGTTTCAGGCTTTCTATGTGTTTTTTTTCTATTTATTTGTTTGTTTTCTTTCCTATTTATTTGTTTTATGTGTGTTGTTTATTTGCTTGCTTGCCTATTTGTTTGTTTTTAGTACTATTACCTCAACTCAGTATATATGTGTTCATTGGGTGATTCCTTGTACATTATTCTTGAGTTTATCCATATTCATATGTCAACATTGTTATCATGGTTTTATCATTGGTGCATTGTTTTCAAATTTTTATTAGATTAGGGGCTAGTCCTTATGCATATTTTGAAAAAGTTCTCATGGTTTTATATCATGAGGCATAGTGTCACATGCTATAGAAAAAAATAAAATTATGAAGTATTACAAGAAATGTATCCATGTAAGTTTCTCCTTGGTAACCTTGGAAAATCCTCCCATAGACCTTTGATCAAATCAAACCATTGACCACTCTTATTATATCAATGCTAATAATGATGAGCATCTCCACATTGGTAGGTATAATCAAATCATTCACATTGATCAACCTTTATTTTTATATTCATCTCTTTCATCAATTTGCACATATTTGTGTGCTTGGTTATTTATTTTTTGGCTTCTTCAACCATTAGTCAATTACATATATGTTTGTGCCTATTTATCTTTAATTATACAATAGGTTATATCCTTGAGTTATGATTGCCAATATTCCCTACTAGGGCACAATCACACATCATTATTCAATCTAAATCATCATAATGATTATAACCACCTATGGTTAATTCATTATTTTGACTCATTAATCCTAGTTGGGGCATATATCATTGCCACTGATTATAAATGCATATGAGTAAATCATTGTCACACCCTTTTTTATTGATTATAACCACCTTTAGGAAAATTATTACTTTTTAAATCAGTCCATGTAATCATTTTCTGATTTGGATTAATATCACCCATGGGTTAATCTCATTATTCTTCTTGCTTATTTTTGAGGAACCATCTAATAAACATATGATGGCCACTCGCTCGAGGGGGCATCATTATAGGCTTACCAAACATTGTTTGGATCTTTTTCTTCAATCATCATCTTTGTTTAGGCATATAAGCCTTTATCATTATTTTATAATACGTTATTGTGGTTATAGCTTGTAATATCTTCCCAAACAGGGGAAAACTATAGATAACCAAAATTGACCACCAATGGCCTCATATCAAACATTGGACTGATTCTTACCAACCTTTACAAATTAAGCCTAACAATCACTAAAAATCACAATTTTGTTTTGTGCATAATTCATCCAAGCTTAGAATCATGGTGAACCATCCCTAAATGGGGTATCCTACCATAAGCAATACAAATCTCTCATGGATTCATCTCTAATTATTATATGGCATTACAACATGCAATTTGGCCTATAAACCTATTAAGTGGGGTAAATTCACACTTAAAGCAAATCTTAAAATGATAAAAACCCTACAAAAAAACTAATTAATGTGTTAAACCAAATCAAATTCCTTGTTGAATTATCCATGATCAATTAATCCAATTTAAAAAAAAAAAAAGAAATTAAAAAATGTAAATATCCTAGCATTTTCATAATTAACTTTTGTGAGTTGTCAAGCCTTTGAAAATATATAAAAATATCTCAACATGCCTATTCATTGAAAATCATGAGATTTTGACACCTTTTAGCTCTATTGGGGTTAATTAACTCACTTAGGCTAGGTTTGAACTCATTCCATGACAAAATGACATTGTAAATCACCTTGGGTTGGGGTTATTTTCTAAACCTATAAATACAATCATTTACCTCTCATTTATGAGAGATTGGATAGAGTAAAGTTATAATGTTGGTTTTATATCAAGATTGGAAATAATAGAGTTATAATTCTAAAATCATAAGCCAAGTTGATAAATCAATATCAAAGCATAACCATGGAACCAAGGAGAGAAGGAGATAACTAAGCTCCATTACCAAAGACTCTTTGAGTACAAGCTGAGAAAGCCACATGACAAATCATTTGGAGAATTCAATAAAGGTAAGGATCTTGTTATTTATATTTTAGTTGTGATTTTCATTTTTTTTTGTTTATTGTGCTCCCCTATGATATAGGCCTATAGATTTTATGCTTGTTAGTGTGTTGATTTCATTGTTTTATAAAAACTAACACTTGATCTAACCTCTTCTATTTTTTCAACTTCCTATGATCACAATCACAACTTTTGTAGCTGATGAACATACCTATATCTAGAAATGGAGATCTCAACCTTAAAATTGAGAAGTATGATCTCATATAATCACCTCCAAACATGAAAATAAATATGTAAATCATGAAATAATAAATTCTACATCTTTGAGAATCAATTTCAATAAGTGGTTTGTATGGACCAACTCAAACAAGAAGAAAAATGATAGGGTGTGGGGATTATCAAGAAAAATGAGAGAGTCAAATTATAATGGATGGTTCATAAATAATAGGAATCCAATCCTTGAAATACTACCATAAAAATTAATTATACCAACTGTACTATCTAAAACCAAGACCATTTGACCTAGAACCTCTTCTACTGGCCATAACATTAAAAGACATGTTGACTAATTTTATATGCCTAGTGGAGTGATAGAGAAGTAAACTAGTTTTGGTATAAATTTTATGATTAAAAATCAGATAAAATATGTAAATAGATTCAATGAAGCTAAATATTCATTCCACAAGCTTTCCATATGTGCCACATTCCTCTATAGGTCATATAATTACCAAAACATCTTATTTTTCAACTATTTTCTTGATTTTAGTTAGTAACCTCCAAGTTTTTTAGTTAATACTAACATTATTGATAGGATATGACATATATGATTTTTATATAGAGTTTAAAACACTTATCTACCAAATTAAATCATACAACCTCCATTAATGAATTCAAAATGACCCCTAAGTGACATGAAGTGACTTAAGACTAAATTTGACTATGAACAAAGTGGATATCACATTAAATGACATATAAAATACCATGACACACCATATTACCTACTAATAGACCCCTATAAAAGTTTTTTTATATAGGGGGTTGACCTATTTTGACTTATGGTCAAAATAATCAACATCTTTTATAATTTCCTAAGAGTGGTTTGTTTGTTATGCCAAGACCAATAGTTAATCCTATTTATTGGGATATAGAGTCATATATGCATAAGTTTGACACTCAATTTAACATTGAAACCACACAAAACAATAAATATAGACACACAAAATAAGACACACTAAAGTAAATAAATGTATGTTCTCAAAAACACTTATGGAACATGCATACAATTGAAACAATGAACACACACCTATCCTAGTATTTAAAAGACCTCACTCTTGAGGGGAAAAATATCAAAACATTATTAAACCAAGGTTAAAAATAGTTCTTTTTGCATATTTATCACTCCATGAAATCAAATTTTCATGTGAAACATGTTCATCATCAAACATTTGACTTAGTAGATGGTGAAAAAGATTACCATCCTTATGTTTTATCATGTCTGCAATTGGCCTGCCTTGAGATTTCATGAATGATCTCTCTTTTTTTTACATTGAACTTGATTTGATTTGAAACTATTTTGACATTCATTGTATCTAATTTTTACTTCTCAAACTAAGCATTAGTAAGCATGACAATTACCTCAATCTTACCTTCATCTTGGGCATGATGTACTTGATGTGAATGATCATGAATTTTGTTTTCATTTTATTCCATCACATCTAAAAATAACTCAAGTTCTGGTTTATCTCTTGAATTCACCTTGAACACAAGAAATTCTACCTATAATTCATTAGGACTCTTTATGACTATAGATCCTTAAACAACAGATTGATGTTCACCTTCATGCTTGATGGAACACTCAATAACATACTCATTAGTCTCATTACAAAACTCATTAGATTTACACTCTTTTGGAGGAGAAGTAGTCATAACCAATTCATCAAATTATTTAAATATAACATTAAACCTTTTCCATAAATCATCCTCTTCTTCCTCAAGAATGTCATCATCAAGGGAAACTTCATCAATTATAGGTAGAATCATATTTTTCTTCTCATCATCTTGATCAATCATGTCCTTCATTCTATCCTTATCACACACATGGATCAAATAGTTCCATTTAATAATTTGTGAGAGATAATAATCAACAAATTCTCATTCATGGATGATATAGGTTCCAAGGTTAGTTTGTTCAAAGTAGGTATATGGATCATGTTTATAAGAATCTACACCATACTCATCTAGAAACAAGTCAAATATGCCTTAAATCTTGGAGGAATCACAATCATCCACATTAGACTCCTCTGTCTCATTTATTACATAAATCAAATTTGAGCTTGCCTCTACATAAGGCTTAATATGGAATCTAGCAAGTGGCTGAGCTATTATGGTCACCTTTATTCCATATCTTGTTATAAAGGCTAGGAAGGACCAATAAAATTAGAGGTATCCCCCTATATTAGCTATAATATATCTTAAAAGGTAGAGTGTAAAATGAGTAGACAAGTCTACAACAATAATGTCTTGGAGAATAGGGAAGCTAAGATAGTCATGGAATAAAACCTTCATCCCTTTGATTTATCATATCATCTTAGTAGGTATAAAATATAACTAAATCACTCATTTTATATGTGTTTTATACCTTAAGACCAATTTTTTATCTATAACTTTGGGCATAACATATGTAGAGGCTCCACTATCAGCTATGTAGTTCTGAACTAGTTTGTCACCCATAATAAGAGTGAGGTAGAAAGGTGGAGGCTTCTCAACTCTCATACATGGTTATAAAATGTTGTTAATGTCATTGATAATATCTAAATGATCATGAATTTTGATTGAATATGGAGGACTAATAGGGATAGTGGACAACTATTTTTCCAAGATCTATTTTTGGCTAGGCATATGAAGGACATCCCAAAGGGAAATGGATGGCTTAGCATTATTCAATGAATCCACTATGTTTAGGGTAAAATTACTTAATTTTCCTTGAGTCCTTAGAGGCAAGGAAGTGTTTGTATATTGAGGAATAGAATCAATTTGAGAAAACCTTACCACCTTCTAATTTTAATAAGGTATAAGAATGTTAGGGACTATCATGTTTGTATCCATGCCTTACTACCTTGTAAGAGGATTATTTTCACTTGTAAGCACACCATTAGCATCCCCTATAGCATTTATCTTAGATATTTTGTTGTCTATAATATAAGTTACTTGGTTAAGAAAATAAGTATCTTTCACTAAGAATTTAGTGAAGATTTCTTCTTGAGGATGTCAATCTTCACTTGCTTGCATTAATATTTCATATTTAGTTGATAGTAGAGGAGTGAATCCTCCTTGAGAAAATAGAGCTTGATCTCCTCCTTAATTACCATCCAGAATTGGACTTGTTTCCAATCTTCCCCTTGGATCAAATTTATATGCACCATTACCATCTCTCTTATGTTATAAGTAGAATTAGGATTGTACACATTAGCATGCCTATTAAAAATAGGCTACCCTTGACCTCTCCCTCTCCTATATTGTTGACCATATTATTAATGATAGGGTTATATATTTTAATGAGTACCTTTTTGTATATTGGCATCCCTAAGTTGAGCTCTCAAAATTTTAATTTTTTCATCTTTATCCATGGCATCATTTGCCTTCTTAGGAGACTACTTTGACATAACATTTGCATTAGGAACTTGGGCAATGTTTGGATCAGAAATAAGAACATTAGATAGTATAGGAATAAATAATTTAGGGGGAAATTTTCCAACATGAATAAGGCCATTCTTATCTCTAATAGAAAGTTTATATGCTTTAATAAGAGTGAAACCACCCATATATTGTATCATAATGGCAATATTAGTACCAATGGTTGTCAAATATGTAGAAAACACAAAGCTAGTAGGTGGTCTCATCAGAGGAGGCAAACTATGAAAAGTATTTTCAAACCTCTTATTGAAGTCATGCATTTTATCCTTGGGAGATCCTTGGATCACATTGAGTTTATGGATGAGTGAAGTTTGGTTACTCTCATCTTTAAATATTGAAGTTAACAACACTCCAAAGTCATCCCATGTTGTGATACAACCACTGGGAAAAGTCTTATACCAATCAAGATATTTCCCTCTAAGGTAAATGGAAAGGATTAGAATGTTTATATTAACCTTAGTGATATTGTGAAAACTACAAAAATTGGATATATCCCTGATGTGTTGACTAGGTGTGACATGGCCTTCATCATTAAATGTAGGTACACTCTATAAAATTAGGGGGAATGTCATCATAGGCATCAAGATGGATTGGGTTTTTAGTAATAAAGGATAATAATCTAGGCTACCTATCCATGTTTTCTTTAAGATCTTCCTCACTCTCTTGATACTCTTGGATATCAAAATCCTCTTGTTCTTCAAAGGGTATAAAAGGCTGAGGGTATTAAACTTTAAGAGGAGGTTTAGGTTGAAGATGTAGATTGATGGGGTTAAAAACTATACTATAAGATGACCTAGTAATGACCATGAAGTATGATAGAAAATATATGAAAAAAATTGTCTAAAACTAGATTTTAGATTGAATTGAGTCACTAAATGTTGAGTAACACTCCAATTATAGTTGATATTGTCAAGAGCCACATTCACCTTGACAAGTTACCTTTAGGATAATGGATCCCAATAGGTGTACCATAATTATTGTCACCAAATATTTCACCCTAGAGGAGGTTGTTCAAACTTACTCTAATATTTTTCAAACATTGGAATAATTCTCAATATGTGGGCTTACCTATAGTAGAAGTAGACCTCTAGCTTTAAGGGTCAACTCCCTAAATTTTCCTTAAAGTGATTATCATATATATTAACTAATTTCTTGTGGGAAAAGGGACAAAAATATGAATGAAATAAATTTAATCTAAGGGGGTGATACACCATAATGATTTTCATAATGATATCATACTTATTTCAATAAGAAACAAGACCTACAAACCAACTTCAAAGTCCTAAGCTATTCTAACATAAGTATTTCAATATAGAGGTCGTATGCATGAGACAACTCAAGGAAAGTAGACCAAGGATATTATTGTTGAACCTAAGGATATTTTCAAAATTTAATGTAGATAAACACACCATATACACTCTATATGACCTTTTATAATGATAAATCATTATACTATACATGAAAGGATAAGGAGAAGCAAGGATAAAATCACTATACCTCACCATTAATCAATTTTCACACTTATAAAAGATGTTTGTGAACTAAAAAGTAGATAAGTTATAATATTCAAAGGTAAATTACACCATAAAACTAGTAGGGATTCACCATACATGGTGTAGAATTATGAAATAAGAGCCAAAATGGCTACTACTTATAAAATGTGAGAGAGGAGAGAGGAAAATGAATTATAAGATTCACAATAACACTTATCAAGCTAAGTGAAGGAGTTAAATATATAAAGGAATTAGGAATGGTAAAAACCATGAAATTTCTACTTGGAAAAATGTCCCTTAGAGGCATGAAACTTCTCAAATCTAGTGTAGAAGTCTCTTAGCTACCTTCTTAAAACTACCCTCATCATTGGATCTTCTTGAGAACTCATCAAAATATTAGGGACATATGACATCATTGAATATGAAATAAGGGTTAGAAATAGGATCCATCATGCATTGGATGTTTACCTAATTATAAATATTATTCTAGACAAGTGTTTTCATTATCTATAGTCATAATCACCCTTCTTTCGACCTATCTTCACAATTAGCACTAATATGCTCTTTAATTTCTTAATCCAATCCATACAGGTGAGGGTGTGACACTTGTTCAGGGTCCTCAAGTCTATAGATTCATCAAGTAGACCTTAAACTGCCTCCAAATTGAAAATTTCACCTTCTCACTTGATGATCGCTTCTCATTCACTATGTCATTCTAGAATAGCTAAAGTGGAGATGTTAGTAGAGATAATTGTGATCTATTATAAAGAAATAAATGTATATGAGGTATTATATTAGGTCTCATTATACCTCCCCAAGTGATCCTCATATTTTTAAACCTTTTTTTACCTAAAAACATAAAAAAATATTAATAAAATCCATTTTATGCCCTGTCTATACAACTAGGGTGGAAGAAAATTTGATGGGAAAAATACTTGGGGAGTCTTCTATAAGTTTATGATGTTTTTAGAGGGTTTTAGGTTATTTTGACCTCTAAGGATTGTTCATCCATAGATTATGATGTTGAAATCATGAAAAAATACCACTAAATCCTTGTTTGGGACCTTATCTAACATATCATATCTCCTTGAGTTCACATGCTAAGTGCTCTTATAGTTGTAAGCTTCCAAATTTGGCCTCTTAAGTACTTTCCTTCATTTTGTCTAGGATATCATGCTATTAAGATAATAAATGGCTTCTATATGATCTTATATACATAATAAAGGTTTTTACATACCTTATATCTCTTCAAGAAAGTCCTCTAATTTTATTTAATTCTCTCTTAGTGCTAAAAGTGAAGTTACACCCCTTTTAGTCATAAGTCCTAGTCAAGGACTAATAGGTATGCCCATACCTTTATGATTATAGGCTACTATACTTGGTTTATAACATCTATGGTGACTTATCCATATTAATATATGTCTAAAATATCTCCTTATATCTCCTTGAAAGGATCCAATACTTCTTATCACACTTTCTAATCATATCTTCCTAAACATATAGGGTTTGGTTCATCTAGGAGTGTCCTCTGTTTGAGATAGAATAAAGGGAACTACCCCCAATTTATTAAGAAAAAAATTAATATGAGAGGTTTATAAAAGTAATGGGGATACTCTATGAAAAATTTCAAGGTTGGATAACATTAATATGCCCTCCAATTCTCATAAACCCTAAGGCAGACTTCTATGATGTTCATTTACTATGTAGGGTTAATGTGTATGATTACAAGTTACATGTAGAATCCTTCCATGATATATTTATAGTTGATGGGAATAAATTTAATTTTATATCATCACTATGGATTCACTCCAAACATGTTCATAATTATAACCTTTTCCAAATTCTTCAAGGTATAGCTTGCACTTGATAGGTCTAGACTACAGTCAACTATGACTATGTTACTTTCTCCAAAATACCATACCTGTAGGTGAACATTTTTTTATTATATTTTATGTTATTTATCCACCATATTTTTTGAGTCATTAATACCATCTTATAGTCACTTATTTCTATTCACATCATCCATACTAGGCCATATTCTTAAACTACCATGTTTAAGCTCATTGTCATGCTATAGTCCAACTATAGATGTTTATTTTCATAGAAAAAAGAACATATAAGGTTTAATTTTAAATTTTAGACATATGATACACACCCTAGTATCCTTTGAATGTCTTGGAACAAACTTCAATCAGCAAGTGTTTATGTTTTTAGGTCTAATCACCAAGGTTTATCTTATAATACTATAGGTACTTATAATTAGGCTATAAGTAGTCTCTTTAAAAGAAATGGTATACCTATAGGTGATTATGTAGGTCAATATCATTCTCTCCAACCTATTTCAAACTTTATTTGAGCCACTAGTGTCCTTTCACTTGAATAATACCACTTATCATAGAGATATGCTCCTTGCTAGGCCACCATGAATTATAAGACCATTTGAAGTCAATATATTGTAGAAAACACTAACCTTCTATGGTGAAAGAATGTATAGAATAAAGGCTTCATTTAATTCAAATATTGAGACCAAACACTCACTCTATTTGGTCAAGGTAACTCTGTAATTATAGGGCTTCATGATAACTTGACCATATTTGGTGCCATCATGGAGTAGTGTAATATGGAGTCTATATGAGTTTGAATGTATAGAATGAAGGCTTCATTTAATTCACATATTAAGACCAAACACTCACTCTATTTGGTCAAGGTAACTCTATAATTATAGGGCTTCATGATAAAATCATTCAAACTCATATAGACTCCATATTACACTACTCCATGATGGCACCAAATATGGTCAAGTCTCTATTTTGGAGCTTTTAAGCTTACAAGTCCCTAAAACAAAATTCTCCACTTGTGAACACAACTCCTTAAGTATACCTACCATTATATGTTTTCAACATGGTTTTTATGACATATTTCAACTCCTCAACTTGTATGAGAATTTCAAAACATATCTAAACTCTTCACTCCAGATACTTAGACCTATATGGGAGCTTGGAGATGTACACATAGTACTAGACAAGGTAGTGAGGGTATAATATGGATTATATGCATAGTGTATGGGCCTAAAATCAATTATAAGCCTTTTACCAATACTCAATTGGATATTTTAAACATTAAAGGAGTGAAAAATAGTTCAAAATCTTCCTTCCAACATGCTCAGCCTCTTATGGGGCACCTGTAGATGTCTATCGATGGTACAGGACTAAGTGTGAAGCTAGTCTAGATATTCAAAGTCTAACATATGTCATTTGAGTATCTTGGATTGATTTTTAATGTTATAAAAATGTTCCCAAACTCTTGATAATGTTCATTTACTCTCCATGATTATGCTCATAGATTTCAATCATTTGACTGTAGATGGATACTTGTAAGAACTAACTATGTGTTATGTCTTTTAATTACAACTCCCTGGATATTAGCCATTGATATTGAGCTTGGAAGGAAGGAGGTGGAACAAGACATGGGAGACATATAATACAACACATTAGCCTCATTTAAATCCACTATAAGGAAATAACAACTTTTCTAGCTAATGAACCTACCTAATAATAGTAATAGAGATCTCAACCTATAACTTGAAAAGTTTGATTTCATTGAATGACCTCAAAACATGAAATAAGGAAGTCCAAATCCTTTTGAAGTAATTTCAATAATTGGTTATTATGGACCAACTCAAACAATAATAAAACCTACAAGGTTTGGGGATTACCAAGAAAAATGAAATAGTTAACTTATAAAGGATGGTTCATGAAGTATATGCAACTAATCCTTGAAATCCTTCCATCAAAATTAAGTAGGATGGTTCATAAATAATAGGAAACCAATCCTTGAAATCCTTCCACTAAAATAAAGTATATAAATTTTACTCTCTACCACCAAGAGCATTTGACATGAAACCTCTACTACTGGCTATACCATCAGAAGACTTGTTGAATAATTTTGTATGCTTAGTGGAGTGATGGAGAAGTGAAATTGTTTTGGTCAATTTTTTATTCTTCCAAAGAGATAAAACATTTAAATAGAGTCAAGGAATCTGAAGAGTCATTCCAAATATTTCCACCTATGTCACACTCCTCTATAGGCCATACAACTACTAAAACATATTCTTTTTCAGCTATTTTATTGATTTCATATAAGAATTTGCAATGATTTTAGTTACTACTGACATGATTTATAGGATATAATGTATTAGACTGTTAAAGAGTGTTTGGAACACTTTTATACTAATGTAAACTATTAAAACTCCATTAATGACTCTAAAATGACCCCTAAGTGACATGAAGTGACTTAGGACTAAATTTGACTATGACCAAAGTGGATAACAAACTAAATGACATCAAACAAACCATGACACATCCTATTACATAATAATAGACCCATATACAAGTTTTATCTTATAGGGGGTTGACCTATTTTGACCTGTGATCAAAATAGTCAATAGTGACTAATTAAATTGATAATCTAAATCCCACTAGGTCTAACATTTAAACACTCCTTCAAGTTAATAAAGAATTTGGAAGATAAGGTTAAAAACATTGAGAAAAAATATTTAAAATATCCTCATGCTATATATTTATAATATGTTTTTCAAAACCCTCTTTCACTTGAGATATCTTTGCACCCTTTGAAAAACATATTTTTTGCACCTAAGTTCACATCTTATGATGGAAAGGGTAATCCTAAATAATGTCTTTGAAAATTTTATGTAGCATGCCTTGAAAATGCCTCCAATAATAAAATTTTGACAAAATTATTTCCAAGAAGCCTCAAGGACTATGCTCTAATGTAGTTATATGATTTATTTCTTAAATATGTGAAAGCATTCAAACCTATTACAAACTAGTTTTTAGCACACTTTTCCATTAATATTTTCAAAAAGGTTTCCTATGCTCAAAGTGGTAAAATCAAACAAGGAACCAATGAACCTATAAATGAATATGTCTTGAGATATAAGATAATTCCATCTAAAATGACCAATCCTATAGTAGATAAGGAGTTTTAAGACATATTCAATCAATGTTTGATTGCTTTGTGTTTTATTATTTTTGGGAATCTAGTGTTTAGTTCCTAAAAATTAAAGGGTCTAGAGTAAGGGAAAAAATCTAATAAAATATGTTAAAATATCATAAAATTAATTACATAGGGAAGAGAAGTCACTTATCTATAAAAATAGATTGAGATGAATATTTTAAAGCCTGAAAACTACTACACTAGACTGGGAAGATGTCAGGAACCTGGATCTAGATTTGATTTTGTAAAAGGATAGAAGCACCAAAAATAAGACACTTTATGGTCTAGCACTATTGTCCACTCTTATCACTATTTTCCAAACTAGTCATAGAGATCTAAGTTTTCTATTTCTATTCTCTATCCTAGTGTGATCTTTCCTATGAAATTTTAGATGTTAAATGTCAATAGATCTCTTTATAGAGATGTTTTAATCTTAAAAAACCTGAGTCTATCTACACACACAAAATAATAAATACATCAAAATCAAAATGGGAGAAATTGGGTTAGGGGAAGAATGATCACATGATCTAGAACTCCTTCTATCTTGATCATTTCCTATATTAAACCTCAAGCTAGGGTCTCAGATCAAATATAGTTCCCCCTTAGGGAACATGCATAATCAACCTGCACGGTAGATGCAAGAATGAAATTTTTCCTAGGCCCTTCCTTGATCAAGCATGAAATTCTATGTGATGTAGAATGCTAATTTATATTATTGACTAATTTTTTTATTATATATTATGCTAAAGTAGTAAATGCTAGATATAAAATGCCTTGTGAAGTCCTTTATAAATGAGATTCTTTATTTTGAATTTAAGGGCTTTTATCACATTAGCTAACATCTAAAAGGGTAAATAATAATTAAGGGAGGGGATAAGAAGGGCTTGGGACTCATTAAGCAAATAAACCCGACCATTGGGACTCAAAATTCAAAAGGATAAGAGTGTTAAAAATAGAACACCCTAGGGTCTAGTGCTATAGTCCAATCCCAACACTCCTATCCTATAGGCTCAAGACCTAGGGGATAGAATTGGCTTGAGAAATAGAGTTTGGATAACCTAGAATGACCATATTGAAGGTTATAGATGATTGGTTATGGATGAAAAAGGTGACTCAAGCATGAAACAAGACCAAGATAAGTAAAAACAAAAGACATGGATAATGTGAACAAGACTCATATTCTCCAGTCAGAGTCTCTTATGAAAGGACCATGAAAAGACTTGATATGTGTGGTTTCTTGACTAATTTAGGGTGTATACATTTTGCCCCATTTTGTTATAATGATGAAATGAAATGAAGTAATAGAGTAAAATAAATAAGAAGAAAAATGTGTACCTAAACCTACCTATGAGGAGATAAAAATACTGTAAAGGGTCCAACTCACCTCCTAGATAGGGAAGTGGATGGAGAGCTAAATAGTGCCTAGAGAAAGAAAGAATCCATGAAATGGATACCCCCTTTATTGAATCTAAAATTGGAATAAATTTAACATATAGAAGGAGGTAAATGATTGCCCCTTATGCTAAATCTAGATGAAAATGAGGAATGATCAGAGGCCCGAAACCAATGTTTATCTTCTTTCCCACATAAACTCATGTAATCTAGAATGTGTGTATAAAATTTGTATACCTATAAAGAGCAAGATTTGTCATTCCCCCACTTTGAATATCTAAACTATAATTGAGAAATGCTTGGAGGCTCAAAATTAATCTATATCCTTTGTCTTGCACAAACTCATGTAGTCTAGGTCTAGTTAATGCAATAAACCAACCACTGTAGACAGCCATATGGTCCAACTTGGTGACAACATAGCTACTACTGGGTGTAATTTGAAAATATATTTAATGTGTAAGAAGAGAATGGTATGTCTTACCATTCCATCTGTATAATCTTGAGTGATGAAAAACATGAACATCCATGTCATACCCCCAAATATGGTATGCATCTATATAATTTTGTAATCTATATAACCACATATTAAATGACATATATCTCCATGCATCACATGAAAAACTTGAGACCAAAACACTATGTTTGTAGTCTACCAACTAATTCTATAACTATGTTATGTTGTATGTGTGAGATGTGTAGTAATGTGCATGCCCTCAAATATGGTATTTGAGTCTGAATCTATATCAAAGTCACTATGAATTCATTTAATCTAAACCACTATATTGGAATAGTTTATATACATATAAGTTTAAATAATTATGGATTGATATGATCTAAACCACTATATCTAAACAATCTATGTATGTATAAACTGAGGGTATATCCCTCTGAATGTCCTAAGTAATGGTAAGTGAACCATGTAAGTTGAATCACTGTATATCTCAACCAATCTAAATTGAATCTGATAATCTAATTTTTTGATGTGTATAAACCATGGTGTATCCACCTATGGGAGTGGATGGGCATGCTGGGTAAGTGTAGGAATAGGAATAGTAGGAAAGATGCCTTTTTTAGGGAGAAGGCTGAAATTTGTGATAGATAATATTTAGTCAAAAGTGATGACTAGTGGCATAAATAGGAACAAGGTTAGCTTGTTTTAAATAGCTTAAAAGGTTATTTAATTGATTAGATTGAGTTATTAAAAGTAGAACAAGTTTTGATTAGTGATGATCAAGGTGTATGTCTGAGTATAAAAGAAATATATAGATATTCATGCCATAGTAGGAAGATGAGGTAGTAAGAGAGAAAAGCTTGAGTGATGTTGAAGGTATCATTATCATTATTCCATGGAATAAAATGTTTTTAAAAAATGTGTTATAGGGTTCAAGTTATGGGCAAAATGATATTTTGAATTAATTGAGAAAGCTGGGCAATATATAAAATTGGATTGACTCTTGAATCATTTGTGTATTGACTAGGTTGAGATTTGAAGCTCTAGAGTGAGAGATATGTCAAGGAGATGAGCACTTGTTATAACCTAGTTTGAGTAGTTAGTAGCCCAAGTTCAGGCTAGTGGTGTTGTTACCATGGTAAGCAACTAAAATGCTTGATTTTTATCTATTTTGAAGCCTATTTTTCGTGTTTTGAGATCTTTAAAGTAGACTGGGAAAAATTATACTAGTTATAATGTTCCTATCTTACATCCATCACTCTTGTCCAAGTTTTAGTGATAATATCCAATGTTTTTCTCTTATACCTAGCATTGTTGTCTTAGAGGCTTAAGTTATCAATGGTGTTACTTTCTTGTTGAACATTGTTCTATTTTGGATTTTGATTTGGCATTGTTGATTGATATATATTTTGTTTTTAGTGCTTTTAGGGTGAGGTGTAGATGAAAGAGTTACACAAGGGCCAGGTGATGGAGACATTGAGGTTGTTACCATTATCTACTGATAAGAAAGTTATCATGGATAGGTAAAGGTTGGGTCATGTGTGTGACTTAGGCACAATACAATGGGATAGATATCTAATTTCAACCTTATGTGAGAGGTGTAATGCATATCTATGTACTTTTTAGCTTCTTAAAGGTAGATTAATGTGACTCTAGAGGATGTGTATTGCATTTTACATTTACCAGTTAGTGGAGGATGTGTGACATTATAGGATGACATGGGTGCTGATGCTATTGATTGTACATCTTTGTATTTTGATGGCGTTCCCTCAATTATACATCAAAGAGGGAGTTATAATGATGTATTATGATTAGTTATTCTGCAATCTAGTTTTTTTCACTTGTAGAAGTGGTTGGTGATTTTGTTTGCATTTATTGTTATGTATGGGAGTGGAGTGTCAGTTGCATATAAGATGCATAGGATTGTGTGTAGTGTGGAGGTATATGAAAATATATTTTCATGGGTTAAGACTATCCTTGCCTACCTATATAGGTACCTTTATAGGTTTACACATGAGACATTTAGTGGTGGATTGAGTGCAATGATGTTATTACATTATTGGGCATATGAGCACATAGTGGTTGTGTGGCTGATAGGATTACCAAGGGAGAAATGGGAATGTCCATAGACATTTAGGAAGTGGTGAAAGAGTAAATTAGATATATGATCCCCTTGGATAGATCATTATAGGTAGGGGCTAGATAGATTCATGGCTGGTGACATTATATGTAGGCTTTATAGAGGATTTCCTAGGTGGGTAGAAGATGGAGTATAGTTATGATATATGAGAGTTAGTTATTAGATACATGACTACTTGGTTGGAGTATATGAGTGATTTCAATATGAGCTCATGAAAGATAGTTTGGGGTACCAAAATATGTGCTCATAACATCATAGGTGTGGATTAGGAGTGCATGAGCACCAATAAGGGTAAGAGCTCATGTGAGGCCTACTAAGGCTAAGCTAACACCATTAGCTTTGGATGCATGGGATGTAGCTATATATATTATTGATGTGGATGATGTTGGATATATAAATGCATATACTACATGGTGTGTTAGGCTGATATAGATGATGGGAGGTAAGTAGTGATTATATTTAAATTATGTACGAGTTTGTGATTTTTAATTTGATTTCAAAGTATATAGCTAATGTAATGCCATACTTTGTGTGTAAGTGTAGTGGGAGGTGTTCATGATGAGGTACATGCTAGGGTGGAGAGTGGAGATGATGATTATTTAGAGACCATTATTGAGTTGACACATCAAGAGCTTACATAACATATACCAAACAATGTGGTGGAGGAAAGATTGATATAATGGGAAAAGGTTATGGCTAGTGTTCATGCTCATTTATTTGATAGGGCTGATATAGTAGTAACTACGTATGTTAGGGAAGAAAGACATAAAGATGAGCTGAGAGTTGAGTTGGATAGGCATAGGATGCCTCCACCTAATTTTGGATATGTTATCATGAGGATCATGGATGAGTATACAGACCTTCAGAGGTGATATGTAGACTTAAGAGAGGATCATAGTCAGCTACTTAATTGAAAGAGTCATTGGAAGATGCATACAACAACACAAGGAGGCACGATGCCATCAAGTGCCATGGTGGATGATGGGATTAGTACTAGTGGGGAGAGTGAGAGTGAGGGTGTGACTCCCGTTCATGATTGATTATACTTGATACGGTGTATATGTTTTGAAAACTTTGTTATATATATATATATATATATATATATATATATATATATTATTTTTGACTCAAGTGTATTGTGTTATGGATTTTAGAATATATTGGTATATCTATTACAAATGGCTGATTTTAGAAATAATTGAGTTGGTATTTGATGTTGGGGTTGCATATGTTTGGTAAACTGTTGTTTGAGATGTAATTTGATTGTTCAAGTGTAATGCTAGTTTTTATTTCAAATTGTATATAAGTAAAGAGCTTTGTTTGTTTTGTAATTTATAAATTGATTTGGTAAAGTGAATTAGTTCAAGATTCATAAAATGGGATATCAATAGGATCAAGATTAGGATAATTTGGTTTGGCAAGGGATGGTTACTTAAAACTAGGAATGTTAGTTGTTAGTATAAGGAGATGTAAGAGATCACTCTGTTTGTATCATGTTATGCTCAATTCCTTGAGAGTGGCTCAAGAATACAAAGGATGGCCCTTTGGCTCCATCATTGCCCATTTATTAAAGTGATGGGATCATGTGTTTGCTAATCTATGTTTGGACAATGTCTAATCCCTCTAGTTAGGTGGATCAAGAATACAATGGTTTGCCATTTGGATATATCATTACCCCCTAAGTGAAGATTTTAAACTAATACCAATATGAATGTGTGTCGTATCACTCTATATTGTATCATTAACTAAACTCTAATGGCCAACTGAACAAGTGCCCATACTACTCATGTTATGTAAGAATATGCCATGTATCTGATGTTATCCATGGTGCACTAATTATATCTATACATGGAAACTTTTTAAGATGCAACCATAATGGATGTGAAACTAAAAATATGTGTTGTGAAGGAGGCTCATGTAACTATAATCATAGTGGATTGCTACATGAAATAACACCATGTGGCCTCTACAATGATGCATATGACTAAATAATAGATTGGGTTAGAACTATAAACTACGATGGGAGCTCATCTAATCTCAATAATAGTAGGTTATTATGTAAAATAGGTCCCTAAAAACTTGGTCATACTAAATATCTCTCAGGAGTAGTACTCTATGATGTGGGTTCATCTAATCTTAACTATATATGGTTGTTAAGTGAGATAAGACCCAAAAAACTTAGTTATAGTGTATATATCTTTAGAGTGGTAGTTCCATGATGGAGGAGATCTCAGTTCCCCTTGTGTGAATGTTATGATGCCATTATCAACACATCTATTAATGCAATCATTGAGTCCATAAAAATCATTATCTTTATGTCCATGGATATGATGATAGTTACAAAAGGGTCGATGTGGCTATCTATGTAAGAGATGTGGATCTCATCGATGAATAGAAGATACTGTGATTACCTCCTATCTATTAGTGTTGATAATATGACATATGGACTATCCTACTCTGAATCAAATTGTAGTGGTGCCCTAATATTGTTCTCTATTGTACATACTATAGGTGGTGGTTTTGAAACTAGCTCTCTATTTTTAACTGGTTGATTTTCTAGCTATGGTCTTTTTTCTTGTTTTAGACATGGTGGATGCTGAGTGATAATAGATATATATGGAGGTAATGCTATGAAATCTAGAGTAATCTAATCAACTAAATCTGACTCAATCAATCCCAACTTCTTCTTCAAGGTTATAATTATATAACATAAGTGCAAAAAAGAGTACTTTGTTTGATATAGTATATGCTCTAGGAGGGGTTGACAAATCCATTTAATAAATATATGTTGAATCTCTAAATCTATTGGTTTGTAGATCAAACTTAACATGTGAGTCTTGAATCATAAGATATAATCACTAAATGACTCTAAAGTAATCTAATGCAATGTGGCAAGTTTTTCATATGTAACACAAGGGCCCATGTTTTCTATGTAATATCTAAGAAATGCCTCCTCTAGGTCGTCATATGTGTGCAAAGAACCAATAGGGAGTAGATGAAAGAACCAATTTTGTGCATTACCCACTAGTGTCTTCTAGAATAACTTGAGTAGAATCAAAGGACTTGCATGAGATGGCCAAGCCTTCCAAAATACTTGAAGGTGTATGAAAGGATCTCCAATTTCATCAAAGTTAGGCAATGATGGTATCTATAAATGCTTAGGCAATGAAGATTTTACAAATGTCTTCAGAAGAGGGTTACCATGTAAATCATTATAATCCATCTAAGACTTATAATCCTTATTTTCCAAGGTAAGGAGATGTACTTGGTGTTTTAATTCATCAACTTCATGCATCAAATAAATAATCTCCTGGGGTGGTATATTAACATCTTGAAGTGGTTCATTTAATTGTTGCATTTGATCATTTATTTTATCCATGGGAATGCTAAATTTAGTAATTAGATCATAAAGAGGGAGTGTGCTCACTTGAATTTTTGGATTAATGGTAACTTGGAACTTACTAGAGGGATGTGGGATACCATTCTCTTTGGGTGAAGAGAGAGAAACAGGTGCTACTATAGTAGGGGTGGTTTGGGAGGTTCATTGGTATCTTTATTATTTAGTGAATCACATTTTAATTGAGTAGAGGATGTGATGTTATCATTAACATGTGCCTTATTTGAAATAGAATCATACATAGAAGTAGAAACAAAATTATTTAGTGTATTATGTTTTAGAGGAGTGAGAAAAGAGGTAGAAGCATGAGATTCATGTTCTTCTTCACTACGTGTATAATAATCATCATTAGTCCATGCATTATCATAATCATATTTTTGTGCATATTCATTCTCATTTTCATATTCATTGGCATGTTCACTATCATACTCATTATCACTTCCATCATCACTAGGGAGAGGGGGTAAGAGAATAATTAAATGTTTTTATAATATGTAAAAAATTATCATGTGAAATTGGAACATTGTGTGCATCTATGTTGTCTTGAAATGGAGTTTATTCATTATTTTCATTTTCAATATGAGAAGTAAGAGAAAGAGATTTATCATTTAGACATTATTTTGACAAAGGAGAGTTAAGAGCATCATATGGATCATTTGAACTATGCATTGGAATTTTGATTATATTGTGTTTATATTATTATAAATTGAACATAAAAGTAGAGAGAGAGAGAGAGAGAGAGAAGAGAGGAGAGAGAGAGAGAGAGGAGAGAGAGAGAGAGAGAGAGAGAGAGAGGAGAGAGAGAGAGAGAGAGAGAGAGAGAGAGAGAGAGAGAAGGTTCAAATGGAAGTAAGTTATCACCAATGAGAGATTCACTTGAAAATACATTAATAATTTTTTCATCTACATCTAATAATTTTTTTCATCTACATCTAATAATTTTTAATAAGACACACTAGTTATATCTACATCTAGTACCAAATTTACAATCAAACCAAGTTATAGGGTAAAACCTCTTGAGCCTAAAAATAAATATACATCATGGTTAACATAGTTTCAAAATAACCTAATCAACTTATCTTATCTAATATACCAAGGAGACAATTTACACATGTACCTAAGTCCATAGCTTCATTACTTCTATGGTTGCTATAGTGTTAGCTTATATCTTTGCCTTATCCTATTGAGATTGATATGATTCAACCTTTACCCAAAGGATATTATGCAAATAGTTATTATGATTATTATCAAGGACTAGGGCATTCTATAGTTATATGTTTTACCTTGAATCCATACACTATCTTATTGATGACCAAAAGATTACTTTTGAGGATCTTCAAAATCAATGAGGCTCACAACCTAGTGATCAAAATAAAAAGAAAATATTTAACAATCTTTTTCAAGACCTTTCTAAGAAGGAAAAGGAAGTGTAAATGGCATATAATTCCCATCCTCTCCAACCACATTATGGACACCCACTATATGGGATTACTAGTATTTACACATGAAATATACCTCCTATGGTTCAAATACCCTTTATTACTTTAGATGATAGTGAGATTAAGGATGATGAATTTGATATTCATTATTTATTCATTTGAGTATACCTTAATAAACACCCTATACAAAATGTTATGATTAATAATGGTGAAAACAATAATGTTTACACCATGGCATTACTTACGCACTTGAATTACACTCATAATGATTTACATCCTTCTAATATATTAGTTAGAGTACTTTTTGGGACCTCCTAACAGGGTCTTAGAAAGATTGACCTACCTTTAAAGGTTTTTCATGCACATGTGGTTACTACACTTTCATTCATAGCTTCCATAAGCATCTTTTATATGTTATTTGGGAGATGTTGGATCCATACACTTTGAGTAGTAACTTATATAGTGTATGGGTATGCTAATTAAATTCATACCAATATGGTAATTATAGTCTCTAAAATTCCATTTGAACATATTCTTGAAAAAGAAAAACTTATACCCGAAAAATTAATTACCAAGCCTACTAAAGATTATTCACCACAAAAGGTTAATCAATAGGTAATCCCCTTTACTAGGTAGATAGTACTTGAAATATTATTACTTCAGAGACATATAATAAATTCCACATAATATTCATCTATTATACATCACGTGAAGATATCTAGAGCACATACACGTGTTCTTATTATGGTTATTCCAAAGAAATCATAGATCAATAAATTATGCATTCTATGAACCCCTACTCCTATTAATCCTAATACTAATTCAAGACCACATAGTCTTATTTTACATACATAGATCATCACTAATACTACTATGATAAATATTGAACCTATATGTGTTCCTAGAAAACATTACAAGATTATTACAATAGATTCATAATGGGTAGATATCAATGACCATATATTGGATGGAATCATAGGATGATTATTCCTTTTAAAATATTCCAAAAATAACAAAAAAACCAAAAACATTCTTCAACACCTACATGCTTTATTGGCTCCTAGACCTCTATGTGTTAGTTCCATGTTGATGGATGACATATTTAGTAACTTATTAATACAAATGTGTGTGTCAAACTTATACTTGAATGTTATATTGGCACATATAGATACATTATATATTCCTATTTCAAATTTTGGGCCTTCCTTCGACTCATGTTATGCATATATTGGGGGCATCTACTTCTTTGATCCTGATACACATAGGTTATATGTTTTGATGATCACATTTCATTATCATTTTTGAACTTACATATGTAATTACACATGATTTTATCCATGATCATATCTTATACAAGGTACTTGATATGTTATTTGCTTGATATTTTCTACTAACACATTTGATCCATGGTCTATTATGACATGTTTATGTTGGTTGTTTATGCTTTACTATATGCACTTCCTTGTTTAATAATTTGAATATGTTCCTTTACTTGTGGCCCCTATGCCTATGTGTGCTTTCATTGACATTTAAATATATCATTACTTATTATATAGAAATTTAAATATGCCATTCTTGATTTTGTGTGATTTGACTAAGTCACATCCCTTTGACTATATATCTTTTAAACATGCCCCTTGTTTGTTGTCTCCTTGGATAATTACCTTTTGACTTACTTTTGAGTGATTTTTCATGTGTGATTTATTTTATTTTTTAGATTTTACTATTATTATCTAGACATTTTATTTATCATTATCATGCATGTTAGGCCTATATGTGATCGTGTTAGTTCTATGTGCCTTAATTCTATATCTACCTAGACATGTTCCTTATATGATACATGGTTTCATTCATAAATTATACAGTTGTCTTATCCTTTTGAGGTGATTTAACTACCATTTAATATCCTTACTTCACCTTAAGAGGGGGAAAATTAGTGGTGACATGTCATAAAGGCATGTTATCCACTCTTGGCACAATTTTAAGATTTAGTGGTGCCACGCTTTGTAAACATGTTCTCCACACTCATTCAATATGTGATACTGATATAAAATTTTATATTTAGTAGGGTAATGTCATATGGGCATGGATTACAAACATTTAATTTATTTTATATTTAGTGTGGGCATGCTTTGGAAGCATGTTATCCACACCTATTCAGTATTTCACATCTTCATATTACATTAGGGGAATAATTTGAAAACATGTTCTCCACATTGGTACTTATATGAGTATTCAAATTTATACATATATAGTGGAGGCATTATTTGGAAGAATATTCCCCACAATTATAAAGATTATTAATTAGCCAAAGCAAATAGTTATAGAATTTAGATTCATAGTTGTGGCATAATTCTATACATTGATACCATTTTTATACAGAGTTTTAGCATGAGACATATCTAAGGTCCATATGTTATGAAATTTATGCCTAATATTTAAAAATAAAAATAAATTTTAGATTTCAAAACTCTTTTATGTACTAATACACTAATCAACCTTTTACAGACTTTATTAAGCCAATCTACTATAGTAATTGGTTCACTTTTTGGTATGGTTGAGGTGATTAAATCACTTAAAATTTCAAAGTTTGTAGGATGACCTTGATTATATCATCCATATAAACTAGGTTATAAGTATCATTGGGTTACTTGGTTGAGTTAATCTCAATTTTAAAGTGGTAACTCAATTTTGCTCCAAGGTTTGGGTCATGATCCTTCTAATATCTCTCTATCTCTTTATCTCCTTGGATATATGCACTTTTAATATTTATCCATATTTTTCCTAATATTAGTTTTAAAGACATACAATGATACATATTTTTTAAAATAACTTTCCAATAGGAAAGGTGGTTATATCTACACTTGTATACTCTTAAACCTTTTTATTTAAATTACTTTCAATCCTAGATTATATTCACTAATTATATATTGTATCTTGATCTTGGTTGCGAGTCAGTCACTAGCAAGGCACTCAAGTTGGGAACACATAAATATAATGTTTGTTATACACACCTAAGTATTCATTACTTAACTTTAAACTAGAAATTTAATTACTAGATTAAAGGGGTGGAATGTATATTATATTTATGGATTATATAGTGCCTCAATATTGTACACTTGGGAAGATAAGACCTTAGTTTTTCCTCTCAATTATGGATTTTTGATGCTTCCATATGTCTCACATCTTATCTATATTATACCACTTGGCCTATGTATCTTTGTCCAAAACTTATTATGTTGATGATCCAGGCCTTACATCTTACTTAGAATATTTAAAATGTACTTATCTTCCATATTTGAAAGTTTTGAACATCTATCTAATTTACTACTCCTTAGACACTAATTTCTAGGATAGATATATATGTTGAATTTAGTGTCTTGACTTGACATAAGTTTCTAGTGCCCTAAGTCATCTATTTTTCAAATGATACATACCCTAATGGTCATCCTAAGTGTTTTAATGTGAGTTATTACTATAAAGGTATTGATATAAATATAAGATCAAATCTCATTCATTCCTCACCTATAAAAAGTCCAAAGAGACCAAGGCAACTTATCAAAAACACTTTGTCAATAATTAAATTGAATAAATCTTCCTTATTTACATACTGTCATAGGTAAAACACATCTATAGGACTGGAGTAATAAAGGAGTAACCTAAGAGCCTAATTTGAAAGTCATAAGGTAGATCATGATTTTACTTGATTTTCACATATTACAAGATTCACACTCAAGAAAACACATAAGGGAGAACTACATGAGTATAAGGCCCTCTTTTAGAGTATTGGCTATGTAGGCAGTGCCCATTGATGTCAAGGTCATTGGGTCAGCTCAACATCATGTGCCCATTAACCCATTCTCCCCCAAAGTCACTATGAAGATCAATAACTAAGGTCTTGTAGATTCATGAGGAGTGAAAATCTATGTCCTATATATGAATGCACTAGAGTGAAGGAAAATTCAAACCTAAAAGCATATAGGTGGTCACATGCTTTTCTAGTAGGTATTAAATACATGAAACTTGCATAAAAACCAAACAGTGACATATATACAACTATCTTAAGTTGATGCTAGTATCTAGAACACCATAAGTGTGAAATCTAGAATCTAATGATTATTATATAATATACTTCTAGCCTGATTTCTACCTATTCTATATCTATCACTATGTTACCATCATAAACAAATAAGTATATTACTTCTTTGCCATTTCCATACATATATTATTTATACTTTCTATATCTATCATATACTTAATATAATAAATTTATTGTATGCTTATATCTAATTTTGGAATTTAATTAGCTTGTTGTATATCTAATTTTCACCCTTGTCTATTTTCATTTTTATATTATTAACCATATTATACCACCAAGGTGGGATAACACACTTTATCTAATTTAGGTTTAAACAATCTCTATGACAGTATTCCTCAGACTTTGCATCCATGAGAGCAGCTGATCTATACCATGCAATAGAAAAATGAGGTATATTCTTGTGTATGTTATTACTTGCACAAAATGTATTAATTTCATCACTAAAATTATATAACCTCTTTTATTAGAGTTTGGTCTTATCTAATCAAGTCTGGGTCTTTTTTTATTCATTGTCTAATTTAAAAGGTTATTGTCAAATTGCAACTTTGATATTATATTAGATTTACCCTTTGACCTAAGTCTAAAGTTAAAATGTCCATTTTATGTGTTTAGTCTAGAATATTTTTTGATAATTAGATATGTATTAATATAACTATCTCAATTTGTCAAAAATCTAATAAGTTTTGGTTTATTCTAGATCACATCTTTTAACTACATTAGAATCCCCATTTCTAGACCATTTTGCCTCAGATTTCTATAGATTACCTAACTATTTTAAAGTTTTTTTACTTCTTTTATTAATTAATTTGTTCCATTTATTATTTATTTCAATTTAAAATTAATAGGCACTTAGGTAATTTAATTCCTTTACTTAGTCATTTTTCATGAAAATAGGCTTAACTGGATTTAGGATTGATCAAATGACTAAGTATTTAAAATGGTTTATTTGCTACTTAGTCAATTTTTTTTATTTCAAACATATCTATTTTATTTAAAATTCATATATGAAGAATAATAGATCTTTTGGTTTCCCATGAGCCAACAATCACCTAGCTTTCTCATGAGTCTTTGGGCAAGCAAAGATATGCCACTTATCACTTAATTATTTTCCAAATATTCTTCTAACTTAGCTATTTTTTCCTAAACTCTATAGGTGCCTAAGATAAGGACATTTGGTACAATAATGTTTCATCACTTTATCTTCCACCCCCCCCCCCCCCCCCCCAACTTGATTTATCCAATAGGCCTTGGACCTCCTAGATGTGTAATATCATATGACATGATGTGATACCATTTCTATGGGCCCTCAAGATACTCTATATACTTTCTATTGATAACTAATCTCTTAGATTCCTAAGATAGTGCCATGTGGCATGATAGTATTTATAAGGACCCATAGTGTGGTATGCATGTTTACAAGTATCATGTTAGGCCCCAAATAAATGAGATCTATACAAGTGTCAACACATCATTTCACCAAAAGTGTAGAGGTCATCTATCAAAGTAGGCACTAAATCAGGCCTTGAGTTAGCAAACATATGTCACATAACATGGAATTCTAACTAAATACCATGTTAAAATCCATTTTAACATTATATTAACTTAAATTTTATGATTTTATATCCTATTAGGACTATCGTAAAGATATTATGTTTTCCTTTTAGATAAAATTTCTTAAATATGTTCAAGTCTTCATAATTTAGGTCCACTCTAGATAACTTAAAGGTATAAACCTTCACTAACTTATTTTAAGGGTAAATTTAAAATATAATAACAAAAAACTTAATTTATATCCATCACAAAACAATTATCATCAAGAAATGAAAATAAAATGATTTCATTATAGTTGTTTGTTCATAGACTATTTGGTCTCTAGGAAGTTATTAAAATCTTTCATTTAATTTTGATTCATTCCTCAAATGGACTAATTTTTTTTTAATCTATTATTTTTATCTAAATAATTAATCATTCATCTAATTGAATGGATTAATTATGTTTGATGAAAATTTTCTTCTCATTTTCTATTTTTATAAGCTTTTCATCCTCTCTTTCCAAGATTTTACTCTTAGTAATTTTTCATAGAATTTAAACTACAAATACTATTTTATTTGAAGTATAATGACTAATTTTATATCTTATAATCCCATTTTTTTTTAAAAATTTCCACATCTCAATGTTCCACTACTTTAGATTTCTTGGGATAAAGAGCTCATCTTTCAACCCTCTAGGTGCCCAGAATTACACCACATGGCATAATCCCATTTCCTTGGGCCCTCAAGATGATCAAGATATAGTGAGAATGCAGTGGACCTTTTAAAATGAATGTGATGATGCCACATGACATCATCCCACTTTATTATTCCCTAAGATCAAAAATAGTAGCATAAAAAAAATTCAAATAAGTTCCTAAGATCATGTCATGTGGAATAATCTTAGGAATTTAGGGTAGTCAGGACATTCAACATCGATCAAGGACCTACATAGCTATAGGCGAGTAAGATCTTGTCACTTATCAAGATCACATTGGACCATAGTCTAAATAAGAGTCAAGACATTTTGGACCCTCAACAGACTATGAGTTAATATAATTTTGACACGTTACATGACCTCAACATATCATGGACATGCTATATTTATTGAAGCAGTGAGAAGAGGACACATGGGAAAACAATTATAAAGATGATATGTGGACCTCCATGAAAGAGCCCAAGATTAAAATTTACACTCATTTTACTTGTCTAGGTTGTCAATATCTCAAAATTAAAATGTATATCCATTCAGATTTGATTAATCATTGAATATCCTGTCACATAATGCAAAAGGATCATGGAAATAGATTTCAAGGTAAATAATCTACTAGGATGAGTTAAGAAATTATGTGCATGTAAATATTAGTTAGGTGAATCCCATAAAAGGATAAGAATTTGAATTTCTCTATCTTTAATACCTATAAACAAAATAAGGTCCATAGATTATCCCAAAGATATTTACTTGACATTCAACCACACAAAATTAAATTCTAGATCAAATTGTGTGGTCCTATTCTTGATTTCAATTGGATTGGACATGATTCAATTCTAATTTGGGATTAACTAGGCTCATCCCATTTAATTATTGTAATGACCCCATAGTGGGTTGATTAATGATTCCATATGCTTACATTGCCTAAAAAATACTAGTTATCTAAAGTAAAAGGTGTTGGTCTAATTAGAATTATAGTTAGAGTAAATGGCTATCTTGTAATTCCTAATTTCTTTGTTTAAATTTTCATTTTAAAATGAGTTGATGTTGTATGAATACATTTATATAACTCATTTGGATATTGATGAATCTTATATTTGTTTTTCATGAATTATATTTTGTAATAAATCATTTGTGAATGATTTTCATTGTCTATACATGTCAATGGTGAGATTTTTCCCCCTTCTAAAAATACACTTGGTCCTCAGACTCTTTCACCATCTTTGCTTTCTGGTTATGCCATGTTGACCAAACAAAGTCTAGTTTTTGATAATATTTTTCCATTCAATAGATCCAAAATTGTCCCCATTATAAAGTGATGTCATCTTTCCTTTCTCCCTACCATGTCTCTCTTATACTCTTTTTTACATCTCTATTAGGTTAAATTTAGAATAGTCTAAATTATATTCAATATTTTCAATTTTTATTCATACTTCATGTTTATCCTTTCACTTATATTATTTTATGTATTATTAAAAATACAAAACTAAAGACAAGTGCCAACCAGTAGTGAGTTGATTGAAATTTTAATGAGTTGGTTCTTTTGGATAAAAGAGAGATAAAAATTATTTCATAATTATTAAAGAGACTTAAAACATTCCCTTGTATGGAACAACTTGCATCAACCAACTAGGGTATTTGGTTCTCCATTACCAAGTAGATAAAAACCTTAGGGAAGTTTCTACCTAGCCTACTTCCATTTAGGAGAGGTGGAACGAAAGAGGGGGAATCATCACCAGTTGATAATTTCCTATTCTCTTTCCCACTATATTTGGTGTGATGTGACAAACAAACAAACAAAAATAATGTAACTAAAAAGAGGGCCTTATTTGTAATATTTCTTATATTTAAGACTAGTTTTAATCTTGAGGTTATGTTTTCCATACCTAGTTGTATGTCTAAATAATAAACCAATATCTTGGTAAAATAAGGAAGCTTATATAAGATACTATATAATGATTATGTTTGATTTTTATCCCATTGATTACATTTGAACCCATCTATGGCCTTGTCTTAGTTAGGTGGAATGTTTTTTACCCTGTGAACGTTATATGATCTAATCATGACTTACCTAATAATCCTAACAAATTATGTTCATAATATATGCATTATTGGATGTAAAATATTGAACAACACATCCATTAATTTAAGGAGGCCATCATATAAACCCAAATAGAACATGATGATGTGGCTTTCTCCTTATTTATCTAAGATGCTTACCATTGGTACATATATCTACCAAATGAATGCACCACTTCATAGACTATCTTTGAAAATCTATTTTTCAAGTATTTTAGTGTGTTTATTGATCATGTTACCTTATATCACTAGTTTTTTGAAGCCTTTAGGGAGCATAATGAACCCATAATCTCATTCAGTAATCATTTTCACCAGGTATATAGGAGGTTAAAAGACCTATTACTATAAATAGAGGTGGTGGAGATTAAAGTTTATATAATAAAATTATATCCCCTAACTACTATGATTAATTAGAAGACCCCATAAGAACTCACATCCTTGGCATCCACTTGTCAATAAGCATTAATCATTGAATAAGTAGTTATGCCACATGGTTATGGTACTGACCATCTTTACTCTTTATAATAGCTAGGTGTTCACACTTAAGACACTCAAACTTATCTACCTATATGTCAACATATGGACTAATGTATGCCTTATAATTAGGCCTTGTGTTAATATTATGTATAACTAGAATTACATATGATAAAAGAGAACATTTTTATGGCTTTTAATGTAAGTGAACATGATTTTTCAACTCTTGATCAACATGTTATTTTGCATTTATTTAATAATGAAGTCTCTTTTGGTGCTTTTAATAATAAAATGTCATTTTTTTCAAGAGGTATTCAATTATAAATGTAGTAGATGGAGTATGAAACTACATTTCTAAGTTCATAACATGGAATCTATGGATGTGGAAATGTGATGGATGTTAAAGTAGTTATGTTGACTATGAATGTCCTATTCAAAAGGAAAGAGATAATCTTTTAGAGTTATGATGATGATGATTCTGATGATAAATAGATAGCATTCATATCTGGTGATCTCCTACATGAACATCTATGAAATAAAGAGTTGTGTGAATAAGAGGAAGAATCAATAGTTTCATGTAGTTAGTGTGAAGATGAAATAGAATATTTGGAGTTGATAGATGAATAAGATGCATATTATTCATCTAAAACACTCATATCATATGTTATTTCTCCTAAATTTGACAAGCCAGATCTAGAAGATCAACATCTTGAGGGTATCCAATTGACACCCATGCCTTTATTAAAGATGGAGGAAGTAGAAGAGAGACAATTGATTTTCCTTGCATCTAAAGACTTAGAATCTTTTAATCCCTTTGTATAATGGGAATACAATAACCATAATATTTTATTAGTAGAAGATATAGTCAAGTATGACATGAACAACCATGAACATAGGGGTCTAAATGAAGGAATGAAGCCAATGAAAATTGAAGGTAACAATGACTTGATCCAAATATAGTTCTCCACATACTTCAACCACTAATGATAAATGTAAAAGGTCATTATCTTAGGAAGAATCAAGTCCACATCTTCTGGATGATAAAATTGATAATATATATACTACTAAAGTGCTCATATTAGTTGAATAACGACCAATAATGTATTCACTAATGGGTTGATATAAATAAGACATCTCTACTAGGTTAGGAATACAAGTTACTCTAGTATGTATTAATGCCCAGCCTTATTCATCACCACAATTTAATGTCTAGGCAGAGGTATTTTCTAAAATCTATTATAGGTGCTTATTGTTAATGGAATGTAAGTACATGTTTGAGACTATAAAATATATATGATTAAATTACATGAAAAATTTATTAATAAATATCACTGGAATAATTTTGTTCAATGTAAAGGAAAATATAGATGCAATAACATGTCCTTCCCATGTAGGGTTCCTACCAACCTTCTCAAAATTTTAAACATGACTATGTTCTATTTTAGGTGTATAAATAGTGAACATATCTTGTTTTTTTTCAAATGACATATCCTCAACCTATAATTATAAGTTTGAAATAGGTTATAATGATCCTATTAATATTTCCTTTTTATTTATTTTTCTTTCCATTCCTTTCTTATTTTGATTTTATGTTTTTGTTGTTTAGTTTAGGTCTATTTTCTTGTCTTATTTTTCTATTTTCCTTGTTAGGTCTATCTAAACTATGTTTTAATATGGTTCTACATTGGTCAATGAAAAGTGATGAATTGAAAATATTGGAAGTAAGTAGAATCCATGAAATCTTATTTAAAGGTGATTATTGAGTTATTAGGTTTCCTTAGATCTTGTCATTATGTTAGTTTGGAAGGTTGAGATTACTTTATGTGTCATAGACTTTTTTTTATTTGGATAAATTTGGTTAAAAGTAGTTGGTTACTAAAGGTATCATCTTGAAACCAAGAAAAAATTTCACATATTATAAGGTTTGTAAATCTTCTTGAGTGAACCTATCTTGATGAATATCGAGGGTAAAAAATATAGTTCTACCTATGATTTTACATGGTGGTCTCCAACCTTAAATTGAGGCATAAAAAAAAAGAAAAGAAAATAAAATCAATTTCAAAAAAAATTCAGTCCTAGGTGATCCAGGTAACATCTACTAGGGATATGGATGTATATCTAGTATTAGATCAAGGTGTTGAGTGGTATAAGAGATACCTTTATCATGGTTATAAATACCTAGTTGTGAATGAAGAAATGTCTTAGAAAATGTATTCAAGGTATGAATCACCATCTTGATGGTTGGATCCATATAATGAGTCATTATAGATCTTATTAAATGGTAAATTAATGCCTTTTTCACATTGTAGGTCAATAAGGATACTAGACTTGGTCACTTAGCTACTCTTATCTTCTCCCTTCTTGAATTTATACATGACTCATTCACTATTTTAACTAGATATTCTAGTTTATTTGATTTTTTCTTTGTTCTAAAATACCCAGGAGTATTTTCCAATTGAATCACCATTTATTGTTGCTTGCACAACACACCCTAATTTCATCATTAAAATCATAGAACCTCTTTTTTTTCTGGAGTCTAGTATTTTGTCTAATTCTAGGTCTCTTTTTATTCATTATTTGATTTAGAATGTTATTGACAAGTTCTAGCTTAAGTATTTTATTTGTTTTACTCTTTAAACTGAGTTTAAACTTTAAATATTTATTGTATTCATTTAGTCTAGAAATTTTTTATTAATTGGATCTATATTGGTCATTAGTTGTGTATGGATATAACTATTTTAATTTTTCACAAATGTTATAAGTCTTGGTTTTTTATAAATCACATTTTTGAACTATATTAAAGTTCTTATTTCTAGACTATTTCACCATAGATTTATGTAGATTACCTAACTATTTTAGAGTTTTTTTTTATTTTTTTTCCATTTATCCTTTATTTCAATTCTAAATGACTAGGCATTCATGTAATTGTATTCCTTTACTTAGTCATTGTTTATGAAAATGGAGTTAATTGGATTTAGGATTGATCAAATAACTAAGTATTTACAAAGGTTTATTTTGGACTTACTTTATTTTACTTGTTTTAGACTTAGTCATTTTATTTCAAATTCATATTTTAAGTCTAACATCTATATTAGTTTCCCATGAGCCAATGGTCACTTGGATTTCCCATGAGTCCTTCGGTAAGCGAGGAGATACCACTAATCACTCGCTCACATTCTTGGACTTATTTTGACTTAGATATTTTCCCCTAAACTCTTTAAGTCCCTAGGATGAACATGCATAGTGTAATCCTAATTTACCACTTCCCTAGCCCCCCTCAATTTATTTAATAGGCTTGGGACCTTTTAGATGCATGAGATCATGCCATGTGATTTGATCCTATTTCACCAAGCCCTTAGAAAGTTCTTACATTTGTAATTAATACCTAAGCTTTTAAATGCTTAAGATATTTCCACATAGAATGATAATGTTTATTTAAGCCCCTATGGGGTCCATATGTTTTCAAGTCTCTTGTTAGACCCCAAATAAATTATATCTAGAAAAGTTTCAAAATCTCATTTTGGCAAAAGTGTAAAGAACATTAGTTTATATAGGTATTAAATTAGGCCCTAAATGAGTGAATAGATGCGATGTAACATAAAATACCAATTATTTGACATGTTAGAATATATTTTATCATTACATGAACATAAATTTGATGGCTATATATCCCATTAAGACTACCATAAATCTAGGATGCCTTTGCTTTGGATCAAACTATTTAAATATGTATAAATATTCAGAATTTTGGTCCATTTTAGATAGCTTAAAGGTAGAGAAATTCACTAACTTGTTTCAAGGGGAAATTTTAAATATAAAGGTGAGTATTTTAATCAAGATTCATATAAAAATAGTTAACATATATAAGGGATTATAAAATTACTTCATTACATTTCTTGGTTCATAGTTTGTCTGGACTCTGGGAAGTTATTAAAATATTTCATTTAATTTTGATTCATCCCTTAAATTACCTAAGGTTTTTTGTGTTTATATATTATTTTTTATTTGAATAATTAATCATTCATTTGATTTTCTCTGGTCAAAATCCCCTTCTTTATTTTTATTTTTATAAGCTTTTCTACCTCTCTTTTCAAGCTTTTATACTTAGTTGATTTTCATTGAACTTGAACTCTAATGACTATTGTATTTTAAATCTAATGAGTAATTTTTTATCTTACAAGCCTAGATTATCCATTTATATGTCACTTATCATAATATCATATCTCCATTAATCTATAGTGATTGGATTAAATAACTTATATTTCAAGCCTAGGGGTTCTCAATATTATGCCACATGGTGAAATCCCATTTCCTCACACCCTCAAGATCATCATGACATAAAGAGAACGAACTAGAAATTTTGGGTGAATGGAATGATGTCATGTGGCATCATCTTATTTCACTACACCCTAAGATTAAGTAGAGTAGTATGATAAATAAAATATCAAGTGAGTTATGAATATCATTCCACAAGGCATACTCTTTAGACTCTGGGGTAGTCAAGACTTTCAACATTGATCTAGGACCTAAAAATATTCAAGTGAGAGATATATTATAACTTTATAATATATCATTGCACCATAATTTGAAGAAGATTCAAGATAATTTATACCCTCAACATACTATAATTTAATGGAAATTTGATAGGTAACATGACCGTAGCTTATCATAGACACAATGGCTTTCTTGAAGCATAAAAAATAGGACACATGGGGTGACCTTTACAAAGAACATATGTGGACCTCCATGAAAGAATCATAGCCTAAAATTTATGCCCATTTTAATAGTCTAGGTCATCAAGATCAAGAAACTACACTATGATTCTAATAAAATATAAGTAATCATTGAATGTATTTTCACCTAGTGTAAAATGATCATGGAAAAAAATTCCAATGTAAATTAAATAATGCCTAATTTAAGAAATTTCATGCACATCAAGATCTATAATTAGTACCTCTACACAGAAAGAGGTCCAAGAACTATGCTAAAGAGATTTACTCGATATTCATCCACCCAAAATTGAACTCCATATCAAGTAGCATGGTCCTACTCAGGATTTATTGGGATTGGGCATGATTTGATTCTCATTTGGCATCAAGTGGGCTCATACCATTCAATGCTTGTAACTACCCTATAGTGAGTTGTTTGATGATTACATTGGCTTTCCTTTCCTATAAAATACTAGCTATCTAGAGCAAAAATGGATGGTCTAATTATAATTATAACTAGAGTAAATATGCTATGTCATTTTAATTTTATTGTAATTCTTACTTTTTTAGTTTTACTTGAGTTGAGTTTATATGAATACCTTTTTGTAACTCACCTAAATATTGATGAATATTTGATTTGTTTTCCATGAATTATCTTTATATGAAAGCTTTTGTTAATGATATTCATTATATACACATGTGTATGTTGAATTTTCTTCCCTCTTATACATAGATACTTAGTTCACATACTCCTACACCATCTTTGATTTCTATTTGTGCTATGCTAGTCAAACAGAGACTAGTTTCTCAAGAGATTTGTCTATTTAACAGAGCCATAACTATCCTCATCAAAAAGTGACCTCATCTTTTCTTTCTCCCTACCCTCTTTCTCTCTTTTTATCTATATTTTATTAGCTTTATAATAGTCTAAATTGTAGTCATTTTTACACCTTTTATCTGGACTTCATGTTCATCCTTCCATTTGTATTATTTTATGCATTAATTAAACTAGTAAACTAAAGGCAAGTTCCAATCATTAGTGAGTTCATTGACAAATCTTCATGAGTTATTTCTTATGGACATAAGAGAGATTAACATGCATTCATAACTATTAAATATTACTTCATATGGGTTGATTGTATGGAAAAAATTTCATTATAAAATTGGGGTATTTCGTTTTCCATGCCATACTAGATAAAGACCTTGGGGAAGTTACTGTCTAGCCTACTTCCTTTCAAGAGAGGTGGAAGGTGAGATAGGTGAATCAACTTAGGATATTCATTTTTATATATTTTGTCTTATTTTGGTGGTGTGTAGGTCTATATATTATTATTTGGTCAGATTAAAGGTTTTCCAATAGTTACATTTTCAATAAATGGTCATTTTGGTGTGTTTGTATTTTTTTATGCCAAAACTATGTTTTTAAATATTTGAATCTCTTGAAGTAAATAAGGATGAGGATATTTATTTTAAGAATAATAAGGATATATTAATAAATTTTTTAAGTGTCTTAAATTATATAACCCTTTATTGATCATGTGAAATTCAAAGTGAGGCTAAGACAAGAGAATTTAAGATTTAGTTGCATGTAGGAGATATTGTAGGAAGTAATTTTGCATGATAAAATCATGAAGAAGAGGTGTTGACTATTCAAATGAGACATAAAAGGATTTATTATGTGTATATATAAGGAATAAATAAGGTTATTTACTCTAATAAACTAAGAATATTCTAAATAAAAAGAATAAGAGTTCAAAAACAAAAAACTCTACAGGGTTTTAGAATATTATATGGTATTTTTGTACGATGAATAATGAAGTGATGTTTATATGAATATTATGTTTTAATGGTAAATTCATGGTGTGTAAAAATTAATGTTATTTTTGATTTATAGTTATTTTTTAATTTATACATTGGTTCTTTATGTTATAGGTGTTTAAAAATGTAATATTAGTTACACAGTTAAGAAATTAGTTATGCATAGTCAATAAAAGTAATTTTTTTAATGTCTTTGAATATATATATATGTAAAAAATTACTTTTATTGACTATGCATGTGTGTGTGTGTGTGTGTGTGTGTGTGTGTGTGTGTGTGTGTGTGTGTGTGTGTGTGTGTGTGTGTGTGTGTGTGTGTGTGTGTGTGTGTGTGTGTGTGTGTGTGTGTGTGTGTGTGTGTGTGTGTGTGTGTGTGTGCGTGTGTGTGTGTGTGTGCGCGTGCGTGTGTGTGTGTGTGTGTGTGTGTGTGTGTGTGTGTGTGTGTGTGTGTGTGTGTGTGTGTGTGTGTGTGTGTGTGTGTGTGTGTGTGTGTGTGTGTGTGTGTGTGTGTGTGTGTGTGTGTGTGTGTGTGTGTGTGTGTGTGTGTGACAATATATATATATTCTTATAACCAATTCAATTTATAAATATTTATAAAAGAAAGTATAATTTAAATTATCCTCAAAAGAGAGATCTAAGCCTAATAACCTTAGTTCATGGTTTAATAGGAATAAAAGTTTTATATATTAAAAATGAACACTAAAAAACCTCATAAACTTTGTGTATACTATAAATAATATGTATGGTAAGTACTAAAACTAATTTTAGGATTTTAGGATATCTGGTGAGAAAGACATTAATAAAACACATCCAACAAGCTTGAAAGTGAGGATTTTAGAAGTGTTTAACAATACTAAAAAGAGCATAATTTTGAATTGAATGGGAAAAAGTGTATGAATTTTAGATAATGAAAAAATAAGATGTTTTTTTAGTATTAATATTATTTCAAGGTAAATTTAAATTTGTGATGGAATTTATTGAGAAAACTCAGACATTAGACTTGACTTGTTAAGAAGGTCTAAAATCTAGATTACTATGTTTCCTAAAAGAAAATATCACTGTGAAGGTTTAAGAAGTGTTTATTGGTTTTGATAAAATATATATAAATATTATAAACCTTTAAATTTTTTTATTTAAGTTAATATCCATTAAAAATAAGATAAAATTATTCTTTCAAAAGACTAAGCCCTGATTAGTTATTTTCTTATATAAGCATAACTAAGAAAAGAAAAGAAAAATAGTTTATTGAATGAGATGACTAATAAAGGGATATTTTAATGTGTTGAAATCATAATTAGGTTTATTTAAACCCATTTATATTCATAAAATATTGAATACAGTTGATAAAGACCTATTTAATCCTAAGACACCTAGTTGCAAGATAGAACAAACTTCCCTTAAACTAGATTGGTATCAGAGCTCAAAAGATACCTAAGAGAGGAAGATAAAAGAAGGTTTTGGTTGTCAGAGGTGACCTAAAAAATAGAATATATTAGTGAATATAGTGAGGAAAATCTATGAAAAATAATCTTGTAAGGATGTAAATTAGAATAAGTGATGCTATAGAAGGTCAAAGGAAGAAACCAATAATAGAAGCATTGCTGATAAAGATGAGGAAAACATAGGAATGTATACAATAAATGGATAATTTTCAAAGAAGAGGGGTTGAATAAAGTTACATAAGTGATGGATAAGAGGAACTAGAAGGATATGTGGTAGAATAAGAAGATTAGGAAGGTGCAGAAGAAAAACTCATAAGGGAAGTCATGATAGTCAACTCAAAGGATAAATTAGAATTTCCCATGTATGAAGGAAACTTAAATGTGGAAGAGTTATTTTTTTGGATTAATTGAATTAATAAGGAAATTATGAAAACAAAATATCAAAATGTGGGACAAAATGGTAGCCAAGCTAAACTCTAAATTAATGCCAAGGGATTATCAAACACAATTATTCAAGAGACATTAAAACTTATGGTAAAATGAAATGAATGTGAAGGATTATATACAAGAATTATAAAAATTGAAATCAAGACATTTCATATATAAGATGATGTGGAAAAGGTGGAAAGGTATGTCAATGGCCTAATGTTTAATATATAATATGAAATCAATATTTTATCTCCAAGATCATTAGAGAAAACCCACTAGTTGGCACTCAAATTAGAAATAAAACTATAAATAAATAAAATTAAGTATTCTATGGGAATAAGTAATAATTTAAAAGGCATATGGTAGCAAGATTTTAAAACTCAATTGTAATAACATGATGAGGAAATAAGCATATTTCATGATCAAGGTCAAAGTCCAAGAGAATGTCACTCATATAAAAGAAGAATGCCATACTCAAAATTCAATGAAGAAACCTTTTATGGAAAGTGGTTATAATTTAATAAATATTTTGGCCATAATTATTATGATTTTAAAGAGTATATACAATAAATATATAGTAATCGAGTGGTGCAAATTAAAGAAGAGGAAAGTCCATGATCATGTAGCAAATTTGAGGAGAGATGATATTTACTGATGGAGAGGGTATTTCTCAAACCAATCAAGGATTTCAAATAAACATGTTAGAGGAAGACCTTATTTATAACCTCCTACAAATCTAAAGGTAAGTATTTCAAAGTGATTATAGATAATGGTAGTACATATAATCTTGTTTCTATAAAGATGGTGGAAAAAATAGGCTTAAAGAGATTAATACATTCCACTCCCTATATAATGGCATGGATTCAAAGGGAGATTCAAGACTTAGTCAAGTAATAATGCAAGGTTGAATTTTAGATATAAATTTATAAAGATGAGGTGATTTGTGACATGATACCCATGGATATTTTCTGTGTATTATTTGGTGGACCTTGGCAATTTGATAGGAGAGCCATACAAGATGGAAATAATAGTACATAAAATTATAATAAGAATGGAAAGGGAAATATTTTTACACCATTGAAGGAGGAAATTATAGTAGTATAAAAAAAATAAAGTGTTATTGATGAGTGAAAAATAGTTCTTCCATTTAAAACATGTTAAGGAAGATGAAGTGGATGATATGGAACATAAAACAACTTTGAAAGTTATAAAAAAGGATCCATTGGTAATAAATTATGATAAGGAGTAGCATGTGAATGAAGAGAAAGAGGTTGTGTAGCTTCCATAGGAAGATCCTAAGGTTGATTCTAAAAATAGTGAGGAAAAAGGAAATAGTTGTGAGAATTCCATAAAGAAGAAGATAGACATGAAAGAATAAATAGATGTTTGGTATCAAATAATGGAATCTTATATGAAGGATAATAAAAATAAAATTAACTAAGAATATATATCATAAAGGGGGGTCGAGGAGGCTGAGCCCTATATATCTATCTTTCACTCATCTGGTCTGACCCCTATCTAGTTTATATTATTACAATAACTAGTGTTACAATAGTAAGAAATATTTTGAATAAAAAATGTGAAGGCTTTGGAAAAGAACAAAAATTTGATAAAAATAGTAAATAATAATATAGATATAACAACCCAAAGAAAAAGTCCTTAAGAATAAATAGATATATATGGTGTTTATTGATAAATTGTAGAATTTTTAGGTATCCCATAAGAAAAAAGGATCATATTCATATTTAGATATTGAAGGTAGTAAGTATACACATTTTCCTATGAAAAAACTTAACAATATGAATGATGTACAAGTTCATGCACATGAGGAAGAGAACATGATTTGGATCATCCATATGTGGAAGAAATAGAAGATAATAAGAAGAATGAGGAGAGGATAAAAATAAAATTAGTTAAGAATATACCTTTTATATTTCATTATTTTAGTGGAAGTCATGAATATATTTCAATTAATTCAAGAGAGTTTAATGACATATATTTTAGGCATAATGTAGTGGATGTAGAAGTGTTTTTGGGAGCTCTTGCTTCCCTTAATGAGTTTATTTCATGTGAAGGTATAAAAATGGAAAATATATCCATTAAGATAAATAAGTGTGGTTAAATCAAATACGAGCATATGTATGAGAAACAAATTAAAGAGGACATACAATAAAAATAGTTGCATTAGCTAGAGTAGTATTGAAGACCTCATGAGCAGGAGCTCATGAAAATTTTAAAGTCGGAGACTGTTGCAGGTGAATCATGATAAGAGATTCTTTTTTGTATTTTTTTTGTTATTTTTGGAAGTTTTAAAATTTATATATTCTTATTTTTTAATATTAGAGTTTTTTCAATATTTATTTTTTCAAGAATTGGTTATTTGGGTGAGTTTCAAAGTTTTCCTACCAAAACTATGTTTTTGAATATTTGAATCTCTTAAATAAAATAAATATGATGATATTTAATATAAGTAACATAATTATATATTAATAAAAAATTTAATATTTTACAATTATGTAACCCTTGATTTCCCATGTGAAATTCAAAATGAGGTTAAGTCAATAGATGTTAAATGTTAGTTGCACATAGGAAATATTATAGGAAGTAGTTTTTGCATGAGAAAAACATGAAGAGAAGGTGCTAATTATTATAAGGAGACATGAAAAGAGTAATTATGTGTAGATAAAATGAGTAAATAATGTGAGATACTAAAATAAACTAATAATATTCCAAATAAAAGGAATAAGAGTTCATAAACATAGAGTTTTGTGGCATTTTGGAATATTATATGATAGTATTGGTATGATGAATAAAGAAGGAATGTTTATATGAACATTATATTTAAATGGTTAATTCATGATGTTTAAAAATCAATTTAATTTTTGATTTATATTTATATTTTTTATTTCTACATTTGTTATTTATGCTATAGGGGTTTTAAAATGCAATATAAATTACACATAGTCAATAATGGATTGTCATGAAAAGTAACGTCTTTAATGTATTTCAGGATTATTAAAATATAAATATTGATTTCTGAGATAATTTAAAGATTTTTATAACTCATTAAATTTATAAATAAGTCAAAACAATTAGTAAAATTTTAATTATCCTCAAAAGAGAGATTTCATCCTGTTAACCCTTGTTCAAGGTTTTAAAGGACTAAAAAAAGTACTTAAAAATAAACCATACAAAAACTTAAAAAAATGGATATGTTAAATAGTATGTATGGTAATTAATGAAATTTATTTCATGATTTTAGTTTAATTGGTGAGAAATATATTGATAAAACATAACTAATAGGCCTGTAAATGAGGATTTTAAAAGGGTTTAACAATACTAAAAATAACATAACTCCAAAATGAATAGGCCAAAGTGTATGGAAATTTTTATAATGAAAAAATAGGATGTTTGTGAATTATTATGGTGAATTAAAGGTAAAATTAATTATATGGTGGAATTTATTGATAAAACTTAGACACCATATCTATAAAGAAGTCTAAAATCTAGATTACTATGTTTCCTGCACTAAACTATCATTGTGAGGGTTTTAGAAGTGTTTGGTAGTTTTGATAACATATATAACAAGATTATAAACATTTGAATTTTATAATTTAATTTAATACCCATTTAAAATATGATATACATAGTGTTTCAAGATACAAAGCCCTGATTGATTATTTTTTTGTATAATCATAACTAAGAAAAAACCTATTTCTTGAATGAGATGACCAAGAAAGGGATATTTGAATGTGTTAAAATAATAAATAGATTTATTTAAACACATTTTTAGTCATAAATGACTAATTACATGTGATAGAGACCTAATCAAGCCTAAGATACCTAGTTGTAAGATAGAACTAACTTTCCTTCCACCTGAAGGGAAGATAGTGAATTTTCACCAATTGAGCCTTTCCTCTCCTCTTTTCCCAAAAATTTGGTTCATTATGAAAAATGGTACACAATATTTTAGACCTAATTTATAATTTTTTTTCATCACAACTTGTAATAATGATATAATGCACTCACTAAAGAATAATAATCCAATTGCATACAATTCTAATTTTGCTTAGGATGGATATTATGGGTTACCCAAGGTATATATTATCTAAAATAAAGAGTTAGTCCTAAAATAGATGAAAAATAATGATATTAGGGAAGTCATAATATATTAAGATGATTATGAAAACAAATTTTTGTGAAAGTGATATATCAACTACATTTCTCTCAAATAGATTATACAATGAGTTCAATAGGGAATGGATTTGATAAATATATTGTTTGAAGTTGTTGACATAAATCATACAGAGAAAAGATGGGCACAATTTATAGATATGATAATTGATGACAAAAAAATACTTTCATCAAGAGAGATATTATTTTATATTATTCAATATGACACATTTTGGGAGTTAATAAGTAGAGGAATTTTTACATGCTATCATATTTAATGGATACAATATATGCAATAGTGGAATTTATCAACATCCATGTATGGACTCATGATTTTATATATTTAGTTTACTTAGCCTTTTAAATGTTATATATTCATAAATATAGAACATTTAAATTTTGGATATCTTATTTTATCAACCAATTTATAGGGTTACCAATTAAAATACAATTTTAATTATATGTGAATAGATAGAATGTGATTAGAAACTAGTTTTTCATTTTGTTATCATCTATATCATGCCATAATAATAATTGAGGGCACAATCAAGGCCCCATTGAAATTTCATAAATTTTATCCTAAACAAATTTATATAATAAGAAATTAATCAAAAAATCATTAATGGAGTAGATGGTGCCTGTAAAATAGGTAAGCATGGCCTTTTATATCATGTTATTCTCATAATTTTGAGGTCTTATTTTAAGGTATGTCCATCCCTAACTATTGTTGTATCCCACAAGTCATAATTTACAATATTTGGTAATGATATGATACATTAAGACCCTAAGGGCATAGTGGATTCATAATTGAGGCCATCGAGAGGAAGAATCATAGTGGCATATCATCATGAGACTCACATCTTGGATCAAATATTTATTAATGCTCAAGATGAAGAGGAAGTTACAAGAAACATGAAACATATTGGAGTTTAGTTTGTATCGATAGAGTAAGGAGAAAAGTCACCAGAGCCTTGTAGATAATAAATTTGAATATTTATATCATCTTAGTCTTATGCATTTAAAAAATATAAATCATAGATCTATTATTAAGTTATATACCCCCCTTAAATTGAAAGGCTCATGTTCACCATCTCACTATGCTTAAATTGTTATCTCTTAGTCTATTCCATTTCATTCTAATGACCTAGGTTTTCTATACTACACATAAATCTTAGAAATTGATAAACATCCTTCGCTATCAATTTCATATCATTACCTTTTTTCTAGCCCTCTAGAAAATACCAACCATAGAGGGACACTACTACTAATGGTAGTGTCTATATCTTTATCTAGTGTCTAATTTCCAAAATTCATATAAATTATAAAATTATAAAAACATATAGGTTAGCCTAATTATCTTATCAAACCTTATCATGAGATATTTTCAACATATGTGGTATAAATACAAGTCTAAGCCTTTTCATTGCTATATATCAATTGACTACAAAATCACTCTACTCTACCCTATCCATCCTTATTTTCATATCAATCATATGAGTAGAAATACCATAGGTCTAAATTATTCAAAGAGTAACACAAGTGATATTTTTTAAATTAGATGCTAAATCACTACATGCATGTGAATATAATATATTTCACTCTAGTGGACACACATTCTCACATGTAAGGAAGAAATAAACAAGTCATAGGCCCTCCTTAGAGTATTGTTTGTGTAGGTAGCTCCAATTGATAGATGGATTTTTGGGGAAGCTTGACACCATGATCCCACTAACCCATTTTTTAGCAAACTCATCTAAGGGTGAAGAAGGGTGAATATATATGGTTTGATCAAGTATCGAAGATACCTATAAATGAAATATGAACACACCAATAGAAATGTGAAGAAAACCTAGAAAAATAAATTTGGTAATATCTAGATTCAATAATTAATCTATATTATACACCTATATCATAATCAGACACTATCAATAATGGTAGTGTATATATTTGATGGTAGTATCTCTGACCATAGAAGTATAATTTATAGAATCTAGTGATTGATCCATAAAATAAATCTTACATATTTTTTATTTGTGTTTTAGCACATGCCAATATTTTAGGTTTGTATCATGACTTGCCTCTCTTGAATTGAGATTGTAGAGAATCTCCCCAAGGTTTAATTTTACCTATTCTATATGCATTAATCTTCACTCAATGGCTCATTATGACCATTCCATTTTAAGGGTCCATTAACTGTTCTATTGTATTCAACACACCCCACCTTATTTTTTTATGGAAGAGTAGGTACCCCTTTATTTTTATAAGGTTTGTTAATTATAAGGTTATGCATGTATGTTGAGCCTATCTTATAATCTATGGAAATTTAGGAAATTTTGGCATTGAATTACATTTATGTCATCTATTTTTCTCTTTCAACCAATTTTTTATTGGAATTTTTTATTGGAACTAATCTATTAAAGAAAATTGTCAAAGTTTACTATGTATGATAGGTGTTTATAATTATTAGTATTAGTATTTATTATTTGGTTTTACTTATTTGACATTATAAACATTTTTTTCTTCGTCATTTTGGCTTATGACATTTTGGTTATTGGTATTTCATCTTCAAAATTTTGGCCTTTGGCAAGATTTTGGTAGGAAAATTTCACTCAAGAGATTTTCTTTGGGATTTTATGTTCAGTAAATTTTATGTTAGTAAAATATTATTTGAATCCTTTTCATTCAACACCTCTCATTCAATAACTTTATTTTAAGAACTTTTAGTCTCCTAGAACATTTGGGTCTTCAATAAATTTCTCTCCATCAGCTTTCATTCAGGATAATTAAGTCAAAAATATCACCTTTGACAACTTTCTCTGATAAATCCTCCCAAATGATAATTTAGTATTCAAAAAAATTGTTCAACATTTTGGTTTTCAAGATTTTTTTTAAAAAAATCTCCTCAATGAAAATTTTGGTCTTTTGAGTCTTTAATTAGGAACTTTTGTCTCACAAAAGTAAATAATTCATCTTGAGTGAAATCACTACATATCAAATAAACCACATATTGAAAAGTGTCAAAAATAGTAACACTATGGAACCATCGAATGAGTAAGCATCCTACATAGAATGCCCAATAGGATAAGGTGGTAAAGATAAAATTAAATTAAGGTGACAAGCTTTTATATGTTGGTGACTAATGGTGCATGAATTAAAATTTAATTCTAAGCTATATCATTGATATGGTAACCAAATTCACATCCATTTATTTTCATCAAGCTTGATCATATATTTTACTTTGTGAATTAAAATCCCTATCTATGGTTAAATAAGCTATAATTCACATAACCAAACCATCATTATCAAGATCTCATAATATAATTAAGAACTAACAATGGCATCTTCATCAAAATCATACATAGGATCTTAGGAACCATCCATATTCTCCATCAAAGACAACAAAATACATGGATATATTTTTTTATGTATTAGTATTCAATGATATCTATACCAACTACTCAATTTTATGGAAGGTAATAAAGATGATTGACCCATTCACCTATGAAAAAGGTATCTACTAAGAGGAATAACAAGTTGAAACTAGCCTATTGCCATTTAAACACCAAGCACTTCATTATGAAACTTTCAAACTAGAGGTCATACCATGCATTGACCTATTATGAGATTTTTTATTTTAAGGGAAAATTATAGATGGTAGGTTCCTTCATTACATCAACAACAACACCATCATTGCTTACATATATGGGGAATCATTCCAAAGGTATTTGTACTTACCCATCTTAGATTCCACCTTTGATTTGCATAGCATATATAGTTAGAAGAAGAATAATAACATATAACAAATAGTGAAAAAATATATTCTCATTGGAGAGACCTTATTTCTCAAAGAGTTCACTAAGAATCCTATACCCATTACCATATTCTAGATGGAAATCCACCTTGGTATGGTGCTACTAAAAAATTTGTTTGGTCACTTGAGAATTTACTTCCTTTATTTGGAGTGGGTATCACTACTCAACCTATTTATCACTTCATAACACACCTTCACTCTGGGAGAGATTATCAACACCCACTTTGATGAATTGATATTGCACAAAGATAGGAAACCCCAAGGTGGAAATTTTTAAATGATGTATATGTAGTAATAAGAACTATATCTATCTATATATATATATATATACATACATACATACATCATAGGGCTCTCTAAGATCTAAATCCTAAATACATAAAAGTTAAAATCTGTGATGTCTACTCATATGTCCATATCTATGTTTATATAAGGAACATATCAAGAATTTTATAATATTTGTACATCCTAGACAAAGTGAATGAACAAGAAATTATCTACCAATTTTGAAATGGTATTGATGAAGACTTAACCAAGAGAAGTAAGAGCACCTTTCATGGCTCCCATGTCATTATTGAAAAAAAATTCTAAACCTTATGTAGCCACTTTGAAGAGGTTAGTGGTGTTAGGAAATCCTATACCTTGGCTACCTTTCCCAACAAAGATTGTGACCCCCATGGGAAAGTGAAAAAACATGATCAAAATCTAGGTATTCATTACAAAGATGAACCCTTTGACCATGACTTCCTATTTCTCAACATAAAGGATGATGTAGAGGTCAAGGAAAGGGATAGGAATTCTGGTATAAGTGAGGAATTTCTTAAAGTAATCCAAGCAAATCATTCCTTCACACTTAGATAGGAAAAATTTAGAATACCAAAACTAGGGGGATGGACCTCTTCAAGTTTATGGAGCAATAGACATTTATTTAAACTATAATATTAGAGATAACACCCCAAAAATCCACCCACTATGATGATGACTAAAGTGTAAGATTAGAGTGAAGGGGAAACATCAATTACTATAATGCAATAGGAAGAAAAGACTCTTGAATTTCAAGTGTCTACAATTAAATTGAGGAAAGTAAAATAGGAAAAATAAAAAATAATAATTCAAGCAAAGGAAAACTCTATTGGGAGAGAAGAGGAGATTACTTTTTTATAATCTTCTCATGAATAATAATTCACACCTACTATGGTATCTCTAATAACCAACACATCTAACATGACGGTCCCTCTTCCTACCCAACAAGTGCTACTCCTCTAGCTAAGAAGACCAAAATATGTTATAAGATAAAAATCAAGGTAGGAAAGCCTCATGTGAAATACATAAAGGACCATGTGAGCAATAAAAACCTTCACTTGAAGGTGAGCCACAAAATGAGGTGGATGAGGAATAATTAAAACAAAATAAGGTTCTAAGCTTTCAAGGATTGCAAGGAAAGGCACCCTTTGGGGTGACCAATTAGGTAAGGGTATTATACTTACTGCTCCTATAGGCCAATATCATATTGTTTCATTACCATTTTTCACTTTTTCTCTTATTATATGATCACCTTCTTCTAGACCTATTTACACATCTATTGCTATAACTACTCCTTTTGTTTCTATCTTTATTTCTACTACTACTATCCAGTCTAGTACCCAATTGTTAGTAATTTCTACTCAATTGAGCTCCATATGCTTTCCTTAATAGAAGTACATACCATAAAATTGGTGGGAACCAATAGATCTCTAAGGAATTAACCAATCTACATTTTACACCTAGTTCTACATCTAAGGAATGCAGACTGCTCTAAAATAATATGGCCTACCATGCCCGAGCTAGATCTCAAGACAGCATATGAAAGACACCCAAATAAAATAAAAATAACTAGACCCTTCAAATTTAACCTTTCTAGATTAGGCCAAGGAACTAGGAACATCAGTGTCTAAGAGGCCATATCTAAAGATAACCAAGATTCCCACTGTGAGCTCACTCTTTGATAAGTATACTAGCTTTGTACAAAGGGTGAGGAAGAGGAAGATAGAAGACAACATTAGGTGGAGCTTAATTTTGGAATAAAGAGAAGAGATCTACTTTCTTTTAAAGAGGCAAGACATAAAGATAGGTTAGTACCCTTTCATTGAGTAGTTTAAGTCTTATATGGAGATGCACACTAGATCATTGATAGCCATTCATGAGGGCATTAAAAAGGTAAGGAAAGAGTAGGATTAGGAACTAGAGACCCTCAGGTAAATATAATAAGTAATCTATGTTCCCTTTAAAATTGAACAAGATGTCTATAATGCATCCTTAAAGTTTTATGAGATATTGGATACTATTGATTCTTGGAGGGAAAAATTGTCCCCTTAATAAAATTTAATAAATAAATTGTTTAAATATCTAAAGGATGATGAGACCAAGCTAATTTTTTTAGTTATGTATACCACTCATAAGGATTTTAGCCATATAAATTTAATGTCTCCCTTCGAGGCAATAAATGAATTAAATCTAGTGATCATTAGGACCCAAGAAGCAATATAGTGGATAACATCTATTGATGATTTGGTCATGAAGATAACTAAATAAGATAGCAAGTAGTTCAAGTTTTGAATGAACTAGAGCTAAAAAAGGCATGGGATGACATAGGGAAGTTGGTAGTGAGATTCATTTTTGATCAAATAATGCAACAAGCCTCAAATAATTTCAAATAGAGTTTACAAGGATTGAATTTATATGACATGAGGTTATGTTAATCTCAGTGAGGAAGAAGGCAACAAAAGTAGAAATCTTTTGGGTAGGCTTTAAAGTCACTAAATCTAAGCATGTAAGTTTGATAGCAAAAGTGAACATGGTTAATAGACTATCTTTTCTAGACATGAGAATAATAATGGCACAACATGCTTTAGGATACAAACAATACCAATAAATTGAATCCAAAAATAATAAAAACTTCACTCCAACTACTAGTTTAATAAGTGTGTCAACTTTCACTTTATTTCAAGCTACCACTTTAATACTAACGATGACCACAAGTAGAGACATGTAATCACCAATCAAGCCTTAGGTAAAGGCTAATTTTGTATACAATTTTTCATGTAGTATTTATTCAATCTAACAAATGAATAGTTAGTCTTTGTTTCATTAATGTTATAATTAATTCAATTGTTTTTTCTAGCATGCACATGTTGTCTGATTGTTGTAATGTATGAGTTGTAACATATAGTTTTGAATTGAAATAGAACTTAGGTTTTATTAATTATAATGTAATATAAGGATTTACCGCACTTGGAGGATGAGGTGACCCCTTCCCCAAGTCTTTAAATACATGTAAAACCCTCTTTCAAAGAGTTGGATTTTTTTATCAATATAGGAAGACATTCATTTATTGACTGTCATGTGAATATGTTTGTTGTATCTTCTTCCTTTTCTATGTTATTGAGATTTTAGCTTCCTTGTATGTATAAATTAAATAATGTTGAAGTGTATAAATTTTATATATTATCTTAGTTGTTACAATTAATTTATGTTGATCTTATATGTGCAATAGCTATTGAAGATTAGTAAATTTCATTGATTTAAGTAACTAGTTTAGACTACATTGATATTCAAAGATGTGCAAGAGTATTCTCTTTCAGTATAGTCTTCTAGGCATGTGTTTTAAATAATAAAGAGAAAATATTGGTATAAGTTTTAACCTCTCCATTAGGGGTATGGAAAAATAACTCTAGAGAGGGCAATCTTCATCTGAGCACATTAGGTTCCCTATACATATTTCCCCATATTGTTTAACCATGCTTGTTCATGAGTGTGAAATAACTACAAATGGAAAACACTAGTCTTGGATATACTCATCCACCAAATAAATAACCTTGGGAGTGACCTTATAAGAAAAAATAACCTTCTTTTCTACCTTACCTTTCCCTCCATTTTGAGTTTTCTTTTGAGATTTAACCATCATAGAGTAATTCTCCACCTAGCCAACTCACTTAGTGTTTACTTTCTTTTAGATTTCACACATCCATCTAAAAATCTAATTAAGCGACCTGTAAACTCAACCTACTATTCCTCCAACTATTTTTTTAACCACATACCTATAACTCATGCCTTAGAGTGGAACTTCATTTCCATAGTGATTCTAAAATGTTAGAGGCTACCTCATTCAAGTTATTTAGTGAGCATAAAACCCACATCAATAAGTTAACCTATTTACCTATTTTAAAATTCTAAATTAATTTTAATATGTTTTAGGTAATTGAAAAATGTAAAATGTTGTATGTTGTATGTTTGTACTTGAACAAGTGTTAGAAATAGATGAAGAAACCTTTGTTTCACTGTTTCCCACTTTCAAAATTAGTAGTTTAGGGTTTTGTTCAATGTTTGTGTGGCTGATTTGTTTACTAATTATTTACATTACATTAATATTAAACAATGAAATAATAGATAATGAAAAATACACTTAAGTGATAAAGATACACATTAATTTAGATTGCATTCAAACCCTAGATAACAATTAATTAATAAAAATCAAAAGACAAGGGATAAGAATAAAATAAAACCCTATAATTATGAATAAAAATTTGAGATAATTATCATACAAACTAAATAAATGAGATATTTAACCAACAAACATGTTCACAATTTAATCCAAAGAAAATGCAAGTAATTGAGGGGTGTGAAACAATGAAATAACAAAACCACCACAATATACATACACAAATGGAAACAAAACATCCCAAATATTTAATTAATCAAAATTAATCATTTGATATATAAATTATAAGTCTATTACAATCATTATCCCTTAAATATTTATAGTATAATGGAAGGAGAGGAGTTGAGGCAAAGATTAAGACAAAAAACACATAAAAATAAAAGGGGTTGGCTCCAAATATCTTGTGGGAGAGAAAAAACCAACCCTTGGAGTGTTAAATAAATATAATATATATCAAATTGGTCTTCTAAGGAAGATATTTTCTCTACAAAATATTTAGATACTACCATTAATGTCTTAGATAGCTCCTTGTCCATCTAAATTCACCACTTTCATTGTTCACAATCTTGTACAAGACCAATAATGAAGTTAAGACTTAAAATTAAAAGAAAATAATAATAAATTACATACTAAAACATAAATAGGTTTTCCCACAAGAAAAACCAAAAAAAATTTAAGGATACATTTGCATCCAGACTAGAACTAGATTTTGGCAATGTGAATAGTTTGAATTTTCAACAAGCAAGTTGAAAGTTATGCTAAAAAAACTAAAAATTGCCAAAAATTGGACACTATAGACCAATCTAGGATTTTTAGGGGTCCAAGCTTATGTTTTATCATTAACGTTAAAATTCTAAATTTTATTGTTAATCAAGATTCTAAATCCCAAATATCTATAGTGGTACCTTTTAGCACATTCTTAGACCTAATCACAGTTTTTTCTTCCAGTTATAACTATGTTTTAATTGTTAATTTATTAGGAAACTCAAAAAAGGGGGTTTAGACCCAATAAAGGTCTAGAACCTTGATTATGTATTTTAGTATTTTAATTTTAATCTCAGCATCGTATATAGGCTTATATCCCTTCATAGATATGAAAGGTTTTGAGGGACCAATCCCTAACCTAATCAAGGAGTTTCTCTTGGTTAACATTATGAAGGATTTTAAGGAATTGGTGGAAATATTATGAAGACTCTATGAAGGTTTGGATGGGTTATATCCACACAAAACATTGGTAACAAGGTTTAAATATCTTTGATGACCTTGTTGGGGCTTGGGCCCCTAATGAACATTAAAAAAACATAGTCAAGGATAGCCTTGACCTAGTTAGGGATCCATCCCTGGCTAGTAAAGGATGGAAAACCATGAAAAAACTAATATAAACTAAGGGGGAAAAATCCAAATGCCTATCCCAAAGACCCATTTAGGGGAAAACCCCATGAAATGCATAGAAAAATTACCAATCCAAACATGTAGGGCTAATTAGGACTTAAACTTTGATTAGTAAAGAAACTTGGTAAAACACCCCCAAGACATATTTGGGCTTTGTTTTAGGCTTAAGTTTTACCCTTTGATAGGGTTATTTAAGATCTCTCCAACTAAGCTACATAATGGGAACAACCCCAGGCTATGGGTATCCTATAATGGGGTTGAACCTCTAGAGAAGGTTGACTTCCTCTTGATGGATCACCTAAAGTAATGATTCTTCTAGGAAAAGGGTTAGAAAAGTGGAAATAGGGATACTAATAAAGATAACAAGGTGATGCACCAAATTAATTGATAATTCACACAAGCATGAAATATACAGTGAACAATCATAAGATAGTAATAGCTCACACAATCTCAAAATCTAGCTAATTGTATAAGTATTTCATACACTAGGTTCAAGAAGCAATGAATAAAGCCAAGTAAAATTCTAATACTCACACCAAGATTACATTAATGGCATAAATAACACAAATATAGACCTATAATCAACTAGAAAACACTCTAAAATAGGTAAGAATGAAGGACAATGGGCATGGAAGATTCTCCTTCACATTGCCAACATGCACAAGCTTACTAAATAGAGTTCAAAAGAAAGAGAGAGGTAAAAAAGTCTTTATTATCTCCAAGAGGTGTTTCATTCAAGTTTTGATAATATCTATCCTTATCAAATCATAGTCTCGTTGATTCTCAAAAAACTCTAACTAATATATAAAAATTGAGAACCCTTTACAAATGTGAAAGAATGGGAAATATAGGGGAGAGGGGAAGAGAGATAGATAGGGGGAGTACATAATTAGAGACCCATAAATGAGCTAACACCATTAAATTAATTATCCACTATATTTTGATCCAATCATAGTTAATACGTCATAGACAAAATAAACTTCATTAGTCCTAATACCCTCTGAATCCTTTCATTGCTTGGGAAAGATACTAAAAGATAAGAGATTTTTGAGGGTGATGAGTCATGATTTTGATATGAATAAAACCCCTTAGAGAATCTAAAAATCTATTAAATGTTCCAACTACTTTCCATTACCCAAATCCTTCTCTTGGAATTGTATGCCATCTTCCACTTGGCTTGCTTATGATGACAAAATTCTCATATCTTGAACCTAACAGAGCCATGACTATGTCTACCCTAGATGGCCATAGGTACCTACTTGTTAGATCTATGAATATGTCAAAGGTTGAAACATTCCATCATATCTCATTTACATTTTCACCTACTCTAGCCTAAATATAGATTTTACTATAGGTTGAAAACCAACCCATTTATTGGTTTTCTTATAGATATCATGTTAATGAAAACCTATAGGCCATATGGTCCTATTCCTGAACTATATTAGGTTTAAACAAACCTATTATACTTATAAAACTCATGGAAGTTGAGAACTTATTGTACCTGAGAGTCTTCTTTAAATAACAATGACCATAGTCATGTAATAACATCACAATATTAGAAAACTAGGTCTGCATGTTCTAAATATTAGACTAGAGGTTGAGACTAAGCTTTTAATAGTAGTAGAACATCATTATTGACCATATTTATTGTATGAATACATTTTTTTAATGGTGCTCAACTAAACTTTAATTGTGACATATATTCTTTGAAATATTTACTCTAATCTGACCTAAACCACATTCAAAATCTAATTGAAATATCCAAGCTTTGACTTTTGATATTGGATATTGATCTTGGTCTAGACTCCTATATTGTGCCATCTATCATCTCATCATTTATTCTGTAGACTTTTTAGTCAGGCTTTACCAATTTCAATGCTTATGCCATGTGGAATCCTTGCATTCATCCTCAAGAACATTGACTCTTTGACTTTATGTGCACCATTGATCTTATTTTGTATGGTTTGAATGTACACCATTGATTATACTATTAGTAAGCATAGTTGTGACACTTGGAAGCTCTTTATTAATTATATGAATTCATTGACTTTTTTACTTCTCTTTCATCATCAATATACCTTGGTATGATTAATTATACTCCATTAATTTTTTTGGACCCATTGACCTCATTGATCATTGTATGTTATTAGATCTTTGTTAGAGCACCTAAGATCTTGAAAGTTACCAATCTTACATTTATCCTTATGAACATTTGAATTCAAATGTATATTTATCATAGCTTTCAATTGATGTCTCTGTACATGTCCCATTATGCTTATTCAACTTTGAACACTTGTATCTTGAGATAGATGACTCATCAAGATATGAAACTTGGAGAGGATGTTTAAGGCATGAAAAAAAAATCATATCCATTCATTTTTTTGACCTTGGTTGGCTTTTCAAGTGAATTTATTAAATGTGTAAATATGCTATCCTATTTATTTTTGCATGACATGTTGTGATGGTCTAGTTCATTTAGACTTTTTCTTGCCATATTTTGATCTTTTAGAATGATTTTATGAACTCCGAAGACTTTATGTAACCTATTTCATGCCCCCTGAGTGCTTGAATTGCCATGAAGACTTGGTACATCCCTTCTCTTACAATTTTTAAACCTGCTTCTAGAATTGCATCTCAAATATTAACAAGTTACACTTTAAGATTGATTAAAGTGTTTCAATAGCTTACAAGTGACATTTGATATTATTATTCATCATTTGGTCATCTACTCAATCAGGAACACTACTCGAATTGATCAAAACATACCTAGACATCCATAAACTGATCCATCTAAATAAGTTTCTATTATGTGGGCCAAAATTTGCCAATAGGATTTCAAAGCCCAATTACGTCTAGGGAAGTAAAAATATTAAATATTAGAAAAAAATTCCTTGAAGAAGCCCACTTATAACTTGGAAAGTAAATTTTAACTCAACAAACCAAAATGTATAAATTTTCATGTTTTTTCCTAACAAGCATCATTTGGCAACTACAAAATGGAGACCTAGAAGTTATCTTGGGAGGAAGGCCAAAACACCAAACTTGCTAGAATGGGCCTAGTATAAAATATAAAAAAAGTTATATAAGTATAAATGAAATTGAAACTAAAATGACCCATTAGGACAAAAGTAGACACCTAATAAAATCAAAGAACAAATGGTTTGGAGACCTATTAAGTGGGATGTCTTAAAAATGCATTTTTGCTAAAAGTGTAAGACATGAAACTTATCTACATGAGTGAGATAGAAAGGATTGGATGGATATAAATCAAAGTGACCCCCTAAAGTAGTTTTAGGAAGTTGAGAGAGCAAGCATGCAAAAATTATAAATGAGTAGAAGTGTAGTAAAACTCTATTTTATGGCAAATTATTGTATATGAAACTCTACCATTCAGACTTGGTCATCACAATGGGATATGTTTTGGGAGGTTAAAGGATAAAAATATTAAAATTAAGTCCTAAATCAAGCTTAGAGAGATAAGATATCTAGGCTTAAAATGGAAATTGGGAGGTCAAAAATCCACTTTTATGCTAAGTGTAAAATACAAAGTTGACTTGCATAGACATTGTATTTTCAATGGTGATGATTTTGAGTATAATCTTGGCATGTAAACTGATATGGAACACCAAGGAAACTTGTAACATTCAAACCAAAAAGCCTTGAACATAAGTGGGAGTGGATCAAAAGACAATAAATAATATTCTTTGATTCTTGGAAGAATTAGGGCTTATTTTGCAAGTAACATTACATATTTTACATGTGTTTCTAGTCTAGATCTATGGTCACTCATTAAACCAACTAAGTACCCTTATTTATTATTTATTAAAATATCATTTAATATTTTTACTTTATTACTTTTATAAATTTGAATTTCTTAAATTAATAATATTATTTATTGTAATTTTCTATTAATTGGCCTTTTATATATTAGTTTATCAACTTTACATTAGAACTATTTCTATATTCTTAACACTATTGACAACATCTAAAATTAAGGGTTAAACATTTGATGAACCCAACCATTGATCTTAAAACCCTATATTAACTAAGCATCTCATCATTTAAATTTTTCTTAAATTTTAACTTATGATTTCATAATATTTAAAATTCAAAAATTCATTTTTTTCCCTAAAATCATATTTAACATGAAGACATCCATTAACTACTTCATTATCTATTATATTGTGATAATCATGGTTTTTTTATGTTAAATCAATCAGAGCTATAATAAAAAGGCATAACAAAATAATTTAACACAAATAGAGTATTTTAAAACATGATCAAAATTTAATCTTTCTACAACTCTTTTGGTCATAATATAGAACTAGTTTCCAAATTCCAACATTCTTTCTCCCAGCCCCTTTTTCCTCTTAAATCATATTTGAGTGACATATACCATATAATTCTCATTATTCACCCATGAAATATATTTGATTATTCAATCCAAAATTTGACTACTCAAAGAGGTAAGGGTTCCCAACTTGTCCCACCATTTGGTAATAGACAAAAATTTACTCCTAAGCCTTAACTAGTGATTAAAAGTACTTGATATGATATTGTCAACCAACTAAATATTACACATGATAAGATTTCAATCCTTTATATTTTAAACTAATCTAATATATATAAGGATATATTATATGAAACATTGTATGAAACACAAGTACCAAGTGATATATCACCAAATTACTTTAAATATATTATGCAAGGTCTCAAAAACAATACAAGTCTCATTACCTTTTATCCAAAATAATTAATGTAAAAATATATTATAAACCAATATTTTGCTTTATTAATACAAGCGATTTTCATAACAAGGGATAAAAAGGGTACTAGTTGATAAAATCTATGATATAAATACTTGTGGAACAAAATTATTAATCACCATGGGTATTAACATCAATATTTTTCAAAAATCAAACATGCATATCAAAGGATTTGTTAATTCATGTAGCCCCCTAACTAGCTAGATCACATCAGATGTGACATTGGGACCAAAAATGTTTTCAACTAAATTCCAAATAATGTCTCGGTCATTGCTTTCTAACTTTATTTTGATAAGACCTTGGATACATACAATGGAGGTTATACCATATACATTTACATTGATGTGTGAAATTTATACATTATGGGACACTATTCATAATGCTTGTAGCTGAAAAACCTTTCAAATTTTGCAAAATGTTTCATTCCAACACATAACGGGTTCCTAAACTCATATCACAAAATCAATATATTCCAATTTATGTTACGAGTGAATCAAACAAAAACTCACTTACCTCAAGATACTCATAAGGAACTAGCTACCGAGGTGCACATGAATACACAATTAGAAAAATAACCATTACCAAAGGATGTAATGATACCAAAATATAAATAAGATCCAACATTTGTGTTTCCCTTATTAATTAAAATTAAGTAGCAAGATGGAAAATTTTTAGACTACTATGAATAATGAACAATTGAAAAAACTAAATTTTGATCCACTTAAGCATATTTTTCATAACCTATTTACACCTATAAGTTCTAGTAAATATAAGTTAAATTCATCACCAATAGGTACAAATAAACATTAAGATAAGGGCAAGGAAAAATTATCAAATGAACATGTAAATCCTTGTTATTTAATTCATTCATCTTGGGTAAAAATACATAGTCAACCTTATGAAGGACAAATGTAAATACATCATGTCAACAATGTGGAATCTTCACATAAGACTCAATAATGGATTTGAAAGATCATGAAAAAATAATATGATCCAAATGAAATACTTTATATGTTACTTTATCATAAGATGATATCTTTACCTCCTGACAAACACATTTTAGTAAGTAAACTTGTCAAAAATAAGGATCACCATATTACACATGATAGGATCACTAGCCATGATTCATATCATTATGGGTCATTAAAAAACCAAATTAAAAATTAAAAGCATGATGGTTGTATAAAAACTCTACTCTATCATCAAAAAATACCTCCAATTTTATATCTTTCAAAATATAAGGACACAATGTGGTATGATCGAAAACATCCTACACATGAATATTTAACTATTAATATAAATATTGATGAAACTTATTGGTCACACCTTAATATTAATAAAAAAAATTAGGAAACATTATTTATTGTTGCATTTTTATGATACCTAGTACATGATATACATGAGTTACAACATTGCACACTTTTCCAAAACTTCCTTGGATACATAATTCTACCAATAGCATGCATACCAAAATGTGGGAAATGAAGCTCATATGCTCCTTGTGTAGCCAATCAAATTTACAAGTCAAATTAGTTAAAGCTAGTCAAATTTCAAATTGCCCATCATGGAATGTTTCTAAATAAGTTCCATTGTGTAGATCATCTTGAGATATTTTCAATGATATCTCATTTGTATAAAACCAAGGTTGTGGTCAAAAGATATGGCCTCTCAAAACTCCTACTCAAGATATGATGTGGTTAAGCAATCACTAGATGGGCTAATGATGTAATGACATATGGCATGTGGCATAAACTAGAAGAAATTATGTGGTTTCATAGTTGGTATTTGATAGATATAAGAGACTAGCTACGGGGACCATAACTGGTAGAGTCTAATTTTGTCATGGAAGGGGACACTACTACCGAGAGAGCTATGGAGCATCCAATTGGACATCAACAAGTGTTAGACTAGGAGTGGTCCATGTGGTGGGTCCTCAAGCCACCATGTGGATTGCCATCACTATATTATTTCCATGGTTACATAATATTATTTACCATGATAACCATCCCACATTAATGCCAAGTCCAAATTACCATGAAATACCATGACATGTCAAGTTGTCATGAAAACCACCAAAGCCCAATATAGCCCATCATTACATGCCAAGTCCAAGCCACATCCCAAAGCCAATAAAACACCACATAACATGCCCAATGCCTACGTATAGGCATCAATAACCACATATTATGTGGGATATATATATATATATATATATATATATATATATATATATATATATATATATATATATATATATATATATATATATATATATATATATATAATGTGTGATAAGGATAAATCCCAAGCTAAGCCATTGGCATTGGTTACCATGAGCCCATGCCTTTATTAAAGGCTTAAACAAAGTGCATCCCATTTTTATGGGATTTTGTTATGATAATACCAAAGTATATGGCATAGGGATGTGGATATATGCCAAAAACTATAGGGATCAAGATAGGTCATAGGAAAAGAGATAAGCTTTTCCACCATTATTTTTGAATCCCAAAGCACTATATAAAGTGCTCAAGGGTGGTGTTTCAAAGCATTAGTTTTTAGAATTGAAGCCAAGGCAACTATTGAAAATAAGCTTAGGAGGCTTACAAAAATAGATAGAAGTGAAATCATGGAAATTTTTGAGAAGATACTTATGGTATTTTTTCTTGATGATCAACTTTGTAGTTGGTGAAATTCTATTTTGAAAATTTCTTCTAAGTATTATCAAGCATTTTTAATAGATCAACCTAAAAGGACCCAGAGACATAGGCCATAGTGCCAAACTTCATAATCAATTATGTGTGTTGATTTTATTGATGTCTCTTGAAAAAATATTATTTAAAATTAATTTCAAATTTAAATGTTAATTAATTCCATAAATTTTTATTATTAAGCAAAAATCAATATATGTAAGCATATTTTGCTAAAGTTTGTGGATTAGGTTGGTATCAAAGCTAAGTTCATGGGTGAATTTATGGTTTAATTTTTAGCTAAATCATTATTGTAAAATAGTGGATCTAATGTTAACATAAATTTAGTTATTACTTAATACCATCATCACTGTAATAATCCATTACCTATAATCCTAAGTGCAATGTTGACAAGCGACAGAGTGAAGACAAGAGTTACAAATTGAAAAACTCCAAAAAAACATTAATATGCTACAATCAAAACTAAAAAAATGTCAATAAAAGAAAAGGATACATGAAGATGTATAAACTTGCAAGAATTATGCTCAGTGAGGTCATATTTCTAAGCAATGCTAGAAACTTTACCCTAGTTAGGCTCCATTATGGTTAAAGAAGTGAAATGAGGAGAAAGGCAAGGCACAAGCCGTGTTTAGAAATAATAAAACAACCTAACTAGCACTATATCATAAAATAACTTTGGAATCTTTAATGTTATAGATGTTACCAGCTAAAGTACTAGATATTATGTTATGCTCTGAGGGAACTCAAAGGTAGAACTATACTACTATCACTGAAGGGAAGTTCATGTAGATCTATTTTGATTGAAGTTATAGAGCTAGTTAAATCACTGAAGGTCTTGCACAACATATAAAGATAAAATCTCTTCCATTACCTTACACTAATATATTCAAAGGAGTTAATGACATAGTATGTGGACATGTGACCCATTATGGCATCCTACATTTTGGCATTGAATTACTATTCTTTGATAACATAGCTCTTGAGATAGTTCTAGGAGAAGCTGACGAGATCACTTTGGGTCATTATTATCTCACATCCTAGCATGCTAGAGACACTGCATCAGGAGAAAGAATCTAACTAATAACTAATCACACCTATGAGGTTCAATTTAGAACAAGGCAGGTAATTAAGGTAAATTATGGTTATAATAGTTATTCTTCTAATTCATATACACTTGTTAGTCCTATTAATGAAAACAATGTTGTAAATATAAAAGGAAATAATGCTTAGATTATTAATGTATCTTCTAATGTACATTCTAAGGATGAAAATAATAAAATCAACTCTTTTGGATATGTTGAAAATGCTAGGGATACTAAATGTGCTAACCATAAACATTTATCAAGTCCATGTGTTTGTACATTTGAAAGCCACACAAAGGGAATAGGTTTTAAGCTATTAGCTAAAATGGGATTTGAAGTAAAATTCCTTGGCATTAATGGTCAAGGAATTGTCTAGCCTATATAAGTGTCTAAGAGACCACTCCATGTAGGATTAAGATATGGAGATGATGGACAAATTTCCCAAGAAGCTGAATTGAATGATTATTCAAGCAAGAAGCTAGAACACCTTGAAGAGCTAGAAGAAGCACTCTCTAAAGATGCAATAACTATATTTGATGAATAATCTTCAAATGACTCATTAAGGTATGTAAAAATGAAATACTTGAATGTATCTTATGATTTTAAAATCCCTAATAATATGTTTAATAAAACTACCAAAATAAGGTTGTCTAAAGAAGATAAGAAAAGTCAGTAACAACCTAAGACAAAGGTTGTAATTACATCTTCATTAAGGAAACAAATAGAGTGTTATCAATCAGAACTAGAGACAACATCAATGAGGGAAATAATAATAAAAAAGAAGCTAACGATTTATAGTTTGACACCCTAAAAGGTAAATAACACTTCTTTAAAATAATAATAGTTAAACATTCTAAGATAGATTCTATCTTTGACAAAAATTATCAAAAAAATATGATTTATAAAGATGTTGTAGAAACTCTAGGTTTGAAAACTAAGCCACATCTCAAACCATATTCATTGGATAAGATAGATTATGTTAGTAATGTACATGTAAGTAAAACATGCAAACTAGGGTTTGCAATTACCTCTAACTTTTTAGATGAAGCTGAATTAGATGTGGTTCCACTCCATTTTAGTGGTATTGTCATAAGGAAACCATATTTGTCTTTGAGAAAGGTAACTTATTTCAAGAAGGAAAATTAGTATACCATTGTAAAAGATGAGATAGAATATCTCATGTGAGTACATCTGCAATAAATTAAACCATTACAGGAAAATAATGCCTTTATTTTTATTTTACTTATGTATGTTTTAGATAGGAACACTATAGGGAAAAATGAAGATGCCATCATGAGAAGCATCAAGATTAGCCTAGAAGATAGGTTATATATTTTAATCTATATGTTTCAGTATGTACAAATATGTATGCATGTTTATAAGACCTGAATATAAACATTATTTATAAATGCATAAGACCTATATGGTCAATTTTTTTAATTTTTATGTATAATTATAGTGTTTTTAAAGACCTAAGAAGGTCAACATTTGTAAAATTGTGTTACTATTATAAAATGGTGATTGTTTAGGCATCATATAACACTTTGTTTTAGAGTTTTAGAATCTAAAGACCCATCAAATTATCTTCAAAACTAACATTTAGAGGAAAATTAGAGTTCGAGCCTATTTCCAAGAGCTATATCCATGAAATAAACCTCACATGGAGTACCAAATCTAGTACCATATTTTTGAGGACAAAAAGCCTTTTTAGTAGGGAGGATGATCTATAAGTTAATTTAAAAAGGTCCTAAATTAGATATAAACCTATGCCATTACATAAGACCTATTGAGACCTTTCTAATGGTATTTAGAATGTGTAAAATGGATCTCATATGCTCCTTCTGTAGGTGATCAATGTTCCTAGTCAAATTGGTCAAAACTGGGCAAACTACAAAACTTGACCATCATAGAACATTTAAAAATAGGTCCATTATGTAGAGAATCTTGAGAGATTTTTGATGATATCTCATTTGTATAAAACTGAGGTTCTCAAAATATGACATAGTCAAATGATCACTAGATGGGTCAATGATGCAGTGGCATGTGGCACATGGCATGAGGTGGAAGAAATTATGTGGTTTCATAGTTGGTATCTAATAGGTATAAAAGTCCAAGTATGGGGAAAATATTTGATGGAGTCTAATTTTTTCATGGAAGGGGACCCTATCAATAATAGAGCTATGGAGCATCCAGTTGGATGTTGATAAGCTTCAGACTGGGAGTGGTCCATGTGGTGGGTCCTCAAGCCACCACATGGCTTACTATCACTACATTATTTCTATGGTCACATAATATTATTTACCATGTTAACCATCCCACATTAATTCCAAGTCCAACTTACCATGACATGCTAAGCTGTCATGAAAACTACCAAAGCCTAATATAACCCATCATTACATGCCATGTCCATGCCACGTACCAAAGCCAATGAAACATAACATAGCATGCCCAATTCCTACGTATAGGAATCAATAACCATGAAGTATGTGGGACATATATATAATGTGGGATAATGATAAATCCCAAGCTAGGCCATTGACATTGGTTTCCATGATCCCATGCCTTTATTAAAGGCTTAAACAAAGTATATCCCATTTTTGTGGAATTTTGTTGTGATAAAACCAAAGTATATGATGTAGGGATGTTGATATATGCAAAAAACCATGGGGATCAAGCTAGGCCATATTTGGCAAAGAGATAAGCTTCTCCACCATTATTTTTGAATCCCAAAGCACTATATAAAGTGCTCAAGGGTGGTGTTTCAAAGCATTCTTTTTTAGAATCAAAGCCAAACAAACTATTGCTAAGAGGATAAGGATTCTTGGAGAAAGAGATAGAGGTGAAATCATGGAAAATTCCAAGAAGAGACTTATGGTATTTTTTTCCCAAGGATCAACTTTGCAATTGGTGAAATTCTATTTTTAAAACATCTTGTAAGTATTTTCAATCATTTTTTATATATCTGCCTATAAAGGACCTAGAGACTTAGGCTATAGTGTCAAAATCCATAATCAATTACGTGTGTTTATTTTCTTGATGCCTCTTATAAAATTGTTAAGCATCAAGTTAAATGTTAATTAATTTCATAAATCATTATTATTAAGCATAAAGTAATATATGTAAGCATATTTTTCTAAAGTTTACAGATCATGTTGGTATTAGAGCTAAGTTCATGGGTGAATTTATGGTTTCATTTTTAGTTAAATTTCTATTGTAAAATAATGTATCTAATGGTATCAAAAATTTATTTATTACTAATACCATCATCACTATAATAATGCAATACTTGTAATCCTAAGAGCAATATCAACAAGCAGTGGAGCAAATATAGGAGATGTAAATCAAAAAACTCCAACAAAGCATTAATATACGATGGGTGAAACTATAACAAGAATGTCTATAGTAGAAAAGTATGCATGCATATGTAGAGACTTGTAGACATTGTGCCCAATGAGGTTATTTTAATGATCAATGTTGGATATTGTACCTAAGTTAGGCTCCATTATGGTTTAAGAAGTGAAATGAGGAGAGAGGCAAGGCACTAACCATGTCTAGTATAAATCAATCAACTTTAATATCATTACATCATCAAACAACTCTAAAATCTCTAATGAGATAGCTACTACCAGTTGAAGTGCTAGATATTATGTTAGGCTTTGAGGAAACTCAAAGGAAGAATTACACTACTATCACTGAGGGGAAGATTATGTAGATCTATTTTGACTCGAGTTTTGGTGCCAAATATATCACTAAAGGTCTCACACAACATCTAAAGATAAAATCTCTTCCATTACCTAACACTAAAACATTTAGAAGAGCTGATGGCACAATATGTGGATATGCAACCCATTATGGCATTGGAGGACTATTATTTGATAATGTGCTCTTGACATAGTTTTAGGAGAAGTTGAGGAGAGAACTTTGGATAATTATTATCTCACATCTTGGCATGCTAGAGACACTACATCAGGATAATGAGTTCAAATGATGACCACTCAAAACTATGAGGTTTAATTCAGAACAAGCTAGGAAATTAAGGTAAATTCTAGTTATAGTAGTGATTCCTCTAATTTATATACTCTTGTTAGTCCTATTAATGAAAATAATGTTGTATGTTCAAAAGTAAATAATTCTCTAATTATTAATCTATCTTCTAATGTACATTTTGAGGATGAAAATAATGAAATACACTCTTTCATCTATCTTGAAAATGTTAGGGATACTAAATGTGCTAACCCTAAACATTTATCAAGTCTATGTGCTGGTACATTTGAAAGGCACACAAAGGGAATATGTTCTAAGATGTTAGCTAAAATGTGATTTGAAGGAAAAGGCCTTAGCATTAATGGTTAAGGAAATGTCTATCCTATCCAAGTGGTAAATAGACCACTCCATCTAGGATTAGGATATGGATGTGAAGGATCAATTTCCCAAGAAGCTGAGTTGAATGATTACTCAAGTAGTAAGCTAGAACACCCTGAAGAGATGGAAGAAGCACTCTCTGAAGATGCAACAAATACATTATATGAAGCATATTCAAATGACTCATCAAGGTATGTAAAAATGAAATACTTAAATATATTTTATGATTATAAAAGTCCTAAAAAGATGTTTAATAAAACTACCAAAACAAGGTTGTCTAAAGAAGATAGGAAAAGTTGGAAACAACCTATGATAAAGGTCTTAATTACAACTTTAGTAAGGCAACAAATAAAGTCTTGTCAATCAAATTAAGAGACGACATCAATGATGGAAATGATAGTCAATGAGAAGCTAAAAGTTTAGAGTTTGACACCTTAGAAAGGTAAAAAACACTTCTTTAAAAGAATAATAGTTAAGCATTAAAAGATAGATTTTATCTTTGGCAAAAATTATCAAAAGAATATGATTTCTAAAGATGTTGTAGAAACTCTAGGTTTGAAAACTAAGCCACATCTCAAACCATATTCATTGGATAAGATAGATGATGGTAGTGATTTACATTTAATTAAAAAATATGAACTAGGGTTTACAATTACCTCAAAATTTTTAGATGAAGTTGAGCTAGATGTGTTTCCACTCCATTTTAGTGGTATTATCATAGGGAAACCATATTTGTCACTAAGAAATATAACTTTATCCAAAAATGAAACTTAGTATAACATTGTTAATTATGGGATATAATATCTCATGTGAGCACATTGGAAATAACTTGAACCATTACAATAAAATGGTGAATTTAGTTTTATTTTACTCATATATGTTTTAGACAGGAACACTACAGGGCAACATGAAGATGCCATGATGAGAAGACTCAAGAATAACCTAGAAGATAGGTTGTATATTTTAATCTATATGTTTTAGTATGTAAAAATATGTATACATGTTTTTAAGACTTGAATATAGGCATTGTTTATAAATGCATAAGACCC
>JARHVA010009705.1:182500-278320 GCA_037957365.1 Torreya grandis
CACATAATTTGAGCCTAATCGATATAATTATTTTGACATGTTATCCAAATATGTTACATGTTTGATACACATATTATACAAATACCTTATCCATTTTAAGTAAGGTATATACCATTATATATTTCCATCACCTCATGGGGGTCATGTCATAGGAGCATGACATCTATATTTTTCATAGTTTCTAGATTACATCGAGGGCATGTCATAAAAAAAAGGACCTTCACACACACATTTTTCATAGTATCCATATTGTAGTGGGAGAATATCATAATAAGATAACCTAAAAAATTATACACTTACTAATTATCTCCAAATTATATTGGGGGCATGTCATAATAATTATACCACCATGTTTGCAAAAACTCTAGTTCAGTTTCATGACTTAGATATACACTTGGGTCAAAATATTATACACTAAAAAAATTGCATAAAGTTGAAATGGATTATTTCATATATATTACATATATTTAATATTATATATATCATAGGTTTATATTTAATATTATTTCACAAAAAATCATAAAATTTAATAATTATACTACTTACCAGGATGCATTGATTACACTAGGATGTACTATTATCAAGCCTTTTTTATTTCAAAAATTGGTTAATTTTATAGTTTGAAGTTATTAAATCATTAAAACTCACCATATTTATATATTAGAGTGATAAAATCATCAAATATCACAATATTTATATGATAAGTTGATTAAATCACTCACACTCACTAAATTATGCATATTCAAACTTGAATTTTGTGATTGACATATAACAATCTCAATGGATATGTCACAACTCATCCTTAAACTATATTTTAGGTATAATAATTTACAATATTATTCATCAAATCTCAAGTTTTAAGGTTTTAATCTTATCTATCTCTAATTCATCACAAATAACAAGTCAAAGCATCAAGAGGGAACATGGTTGCATCAACACACATGTATACTTCTTCCTTTCTCTCTTTCTTTTCAAGCATTTAAATTATTTAAAAGTTTAGATTATATAAAATAATTTATAATATATAATTATCTTATTTATATTTCATACACTATAAAATCACTCAAAGTGGTCTCAATTAAATTCAAGGTGTGTTATACATACTCAAGTGTGCATTTATTTCCTAAAAACTAGTAATTTCATCCTTATACAATAATAAAGTTAAAGGGGGATGTAGATACTAAAAATAAATATTTATATCGTATTATTCTTACACATTTGGAAAAAAATCATCAAGGTTCTATCCTTTAGCTATAAACCTCCCTTTAGCCAAAAGGCTCACATTCACCATCTCACTATGCTTAAATGCTCATCTCTTAGTCAGATCCATATTATTATGATGACCTAGGTCTCTTTTAATACATATAAAGATTAAAAATTGATATAAATAATTCACTATCATTTTCCTATTTAAACCTACTTTATATCCTTCTGGACACTACCAGCCACATAGGGACACTACCACTGATGGTAGTGTCCAAATCATTATCTACAGTCCAATAGCTAAAATTCATCCATATCTCAAATGTTTAAAAACATATGGGTTTTTTTTTGTCTTATTGGAACCTACCATGACATATTTTTATAAGGGTTGGTGTAAATAAAAGTATAATACTTCTCATTATTCATCTATAAAATACCAAGTAAACACTAAAAAATATAAATCAATCAACTGCACAATCAAGATATTCTTCCCTATTTGTCCCTATTTTAATATCAATCATAGGAAAAAAAATATTAGATGTATAAAATCATCAAAATAGCATCCCATGAGTGATATTTGTCAAATTAAAATATGTATCATTGTATGCATCATCATTAGTATATTGCATCCATGTGCACATAATTTTCTACACATAGGGGAGAAATACATAAGTATAAGTCCCTCCTTGGAGTATTGGAAAATGAATACTATTCTAAGGATAATGTTTTCCCAAATATATTACATATAAATATTAAAACTTTAAAAAAATAATTAATTTTAAGTTTTAGATTAGTACCTATTTTTTATCCATCTAGACACTATCACCCATAGAGGGATGCTTCTATCCTTGTTAGTCTCTAGATCCCTATCTAGTTTCTAGTATTCAGAAGTCATCCAAATTAAAAAATGATTAAAACATATGGATCAGCCTAACTTTCTTATTTAACACTAATTTGAGATATTTTAAAAAGGTGTTGTATAAATACAAATCTAATCCTTATCATTCCTCATCCAAAAAACATCAAACAAATAGCTACTAAAACTAGATTAATTTATTGCAAAAGAACTCTAATATAACATATCCATCACTATTTTAATATGAATCATATGATAAATCATACCATTGGTCTAAATCATTCAAAGAGTATCCCATGAGTTATATTTGTAAAATTACAAGCTAGATCATTGCATGCATCTACAAATAGTATATTTCACCCTTGTGCACATATTTTCCCACACATTAGGGAGAAATACATAAGTCTAAGACCCATTTTGGAGTATTGGTTATGAATACATAACCCATTAACTATATTTATTTAGGGTATATTTATTCCATGAGCCCACTAAACCATTTTTTAGCAAACTAAAGCCAAGAGTGAAAAAAGTGAAGAGATAGGGTTTGATCAATCAATGAAGAGAGACAATTTAAGTCTTCAATCTAAACATACCAACATAAAGGTGATAAAAAAATGATAAAAATGAAGTTTTTCACACCTTAATCAATTAATTATTCTATATTAGACACCTATGTCATAGTCAAACACTAGAATTGATGGCATTGTCTAGATCTAACATTAATTTTTATGGCCACATTTGTATAATTTTTAGAATATGATGACTAATCTATAATATTGATCTTGAATTTTCTACACTTATTTCCAGTCTAGATCTATCTACACATAGAAAACCAACTAAGTACCATTATTTCTCATTTACTACAATATCTTTCAATAGGTATAATTTACTTTTTTTTTTTGCAATCTTAGTTGTATAAATTCAATATATTTTTTATCTATTTTTTCTATTAATTGGTTTGGTATAGATTAGTTTATCACCCTTATGTTTGAACTATTTATATATTCTTAACCATATCCCACGCATATAAAATTTGGGGTTAAATAATCCTAAAGAATAATATTTGTATATTAGTGAGTAGCTAAGGAAGAAAATACTACAAGGTATTCCATATGAACCTTCTTACCAAATATCATTTACCACACCATAGGTAATGAGATAACCTCATATTGTCCCTCCAACTCAAATTTATTTTGTGAAAAAATTTATAAAGTCATAAAAAAAATTTAAAGGGTAGTGATGGAGAAGGAATCGATGATTTCCATCAGAGTAATCTTGGTATTTTTCCTTATTCTCCCTCCTTTCCCAAGTTATAATATGTAACACCTAGTTCCCCTTCTCATAGTATAGTGTAGGAGAATCATTATGTTGAAGCCATGCTCCCAAAGAGGGATACTAAAATCACAAAATTTTAATATCATATTATGTTTAAAGGTAACCCTTATTCACTTCATTTTACCTCATGGTACACAAGTTAAAACTTTCATGGAAATTACCTATATTTTAATCATTGAATAGGATGTGTCTCAATTGAAAAAACAACTCTCTCACCAAGACTCATCCAAAATCATCCTAGAAAAAATTATAGTTTCTTATGCTCAAATTCAATTTAAACTATCATAAGTTCATAAAACTATTTCATAGGCCTTACCAATCTAATAATAGTCCAATGCCCATTGTCATGTCCCCCATTTCTTCCATTGTGACAACTATAAAGGCATTGGATAGGCAAGTTCCTCCATAATTTCAACTTATGTTTTTATAATACTAAGTGTTGTCACCGAAAGACACATCACTAGTTATGATCCATATTGACATCACTCCCTATTGTATGGTAAAATTAATGATATGACTACCTAACATTAAAAATAAAAGAATTTAAAATCTTAAATACCCCATTGAAAAATGAAAAATAGATGAATCTCAGTTATAATCTAGTTTATACATGAGGAGTGGCATATGGAGGTGGTGTGATGCAACCTTACACACCATTGTCATAAAGATTTTCAATTTTAGCTACCACTCCAACTATTATTTATCTTTCCATTAAAACTCATTTACAATCCACATGTCTTGCCTTTTTACTAGATTACCCCACCAATCCCATGTAAGTGTTGACCTCTCCAACTTAAACACCTCATAATAATACTTCCCTTGTTTTTTCTTTTCGAGAGAAGGATTGGATAAAAATAATGAAAATTTCAAATATATAGATGCATAAATTAGCAATTTTGGATAATTTTAAAGTTACAATGCAATTTTAACAAGATATAGGCTTCATGAAAAGGGTCAATGGAACAAATATTACATAGGCCTAAAAAATAGTCATTAATGAGACTGAGGATCAACTCTTTACCTTGAATAATAAAATAATTACTAAACTAGGTGAAAAAGATGAATATAAATATCACATTGAATCTTTTATTATTACTATAAAAGACATGAACAAAAGTGTTTTTAAGGTCTAAATAATAAATTGTAGAGATTATAAGCATAGACCAAAGTTGTAGTCCCTTAAAATGTTATTGTTGATCTATATAAATAATTGGATATTTTGTACATCTTATTGGTTAAAATTTTTGAGGTTAATAGTAATATAATTATTTTGAGAAAAAGGTCAAAATACATCAAAATAAAATTATGCAATTACAAGCTAGGATGGCTACTCTTACCAAGGTAACTAAGAAGGATTGGTGTACCCATATTGAGATAATGCCCCTAGTAGACATCTATTTAGTTTAGACTTAGGTAGTCAATATGATAATTTAACTTCAATAATGAGATGATGAGATGCATGAAATACTAAAAACCATTGGTAATGTTTTAAATAGAGTTTTGGAGCTATTTAAGGAAGTTGACATACATATAATTTTGATGCCAAATGGAAATTTGGTTCCCCATGCCCACTTCATTTCCAAACTAATCCCATTCATGTCAAGTTCAAAACATAATATTTAAAATGAAAATGGAGGTAGCAGTGATATGATTGAATTAATAATTATAGATACTAAATTTGAATTATATATCACCTCAATCTTGTATACTTGGAAAAAACCTCTCATGGTTGTATCCTTCATCTCTAAGACCTTCCCACTACTAAAAGGATTACATTGACTATCTCTTTGTGATAATTTTTTATCTCTTAGTCTGACCATATGTCACTCTGATGACTAGGCTGTCTATGTTTAGTAAAATACTCTAAACTTGATCATTATCCTTCTCTTCTAATTTTGAACCTATACCTATTTTATAGCTTTTCAAACACTTATGTCCTAGCCATATGGCTACATTGACATATGTGTTACTTTTACAACTAAGTGTACAATGAAAAAAAATCATCCAATTTAAAAATTTAACATTTTATTATGGTTAGCCTAAGTGATTTAGTGTGATATATTTTCCAAAAGGACTCGTATATACACAAGATCAATCTTCTTTCATAACTCAACTATAAAATTAATACTTCTCACATATAGATCAATAAAATAACTATCAATAGAGCATTTGAGTGAACAAAGCTACCATATTCATTCATAATTCCATATCAGTCATAGGAGTAATATATCTATAGGTTTAAAGTACTAAAAGAGTATCCCATGAGCCATATTTTCAAGGTGAAATGGTAGGTCATTTTATGTACTTTATTATCACATATTTCACCCTTGTGCACACATAAGACACACACATGGGATAACTACATAATGTTGAGGCCCTCTTTTAAGCATTGAATATGTATGGAGTTCCAATTGATAGAGGGGTTATTGGGGTAGCTCAACACCATGAGTCCACTAACCCATTTTCCCATAGTCATTCCAAGGGTGAGGAACTAAGGGATTTATCATTCGACAAAGAGTGATACCCTATGTGGACTATCTTTAGACATCATAAAAAGGTGATAGTAATCCTAGAAGGATCCATTTGGTCACATCTAGATCTAGTCAGTATTCCATACATGACACCTACATTTGATCAAATGTATATGTCAATACAACTTTATAGATTTGATGTAAATGTCTAAATCCAAAAAATGAAAATTTATATGATTTGATGAATGTTTCAAGATCCTAATCTAATCCACTTCTAACCTATTACAGCCCAAATCTACATGTACACTGTAAACTACCTAAGTACTCTTATTACTAATTTATCATAATATCGATCAATATATGTACTTTAGATTTTTGGCATATCTTAGTGTTTAAATTTAGAATGTTGTTTATGTGAGTTTTCAAATTAATTGGCCTATTATATATCTTTTAATCATTTTTGTGATTAATCAATTATATATTCTTAACACTATTTACCCTTATATAATCAATTTAGGTTTAAACATTTGGTAAACCCAACCTTTAGTCTCAAAACCCTAGTTTCACTGAGGGTTTCCTATTTTTATCTAATCTATAAATTTTAAATATTTTAATTTCATCTTTTCCTTTCTATAACTACGTTCAACATGGATGCACCTATAGGATATTTTGGGCTCCAATTTCTATTATTATTGTTTAATCAAACCTATCATCAAACATAATAAATGAATTCATCAATATAGTGAGAGTGTTTAAAAATGAAAGTAACATTTAATCTCTTTTTCTAACTCTTTTTTTATAATATAATAGATTCAATATTCATATGCCAAGGTGTATGCTCTCAACCATTTTTTCCACCTAGATCTTATTTGAGTGACAACTACCATTTTACACCCATTATTCACCCATGACTCACATTATATTTTGTTATCTATGTTGTCACTACACAAAAATTTAAGGGTGCTTTAATCGTCCACTTATTAATATATTGCTGGTGCCTCTTGAACATAAAATTGTCATCAAATCTAAGTGATATGACCTTATTTACAAATTGAACAACACACATGCTAATGTCTCAATACTCTAACTTCTAAAGTAGTCTATTATCTATAAAGATATCCTATATGAATCACTACATTATACGCAAGTTCTAAATGATATTGAACCAACTTTATTTGTGGATATTATGCAAGATATCAATAATAATAAAAACTCATCACCTTTGATCTAACAGATCTACCATCTAGTGATATTATTGACAAAGAGTTGCCTTTAATCATACATGTGAGTACACATAACAAAGGAATAAGAAATGTGCTCATTGATAATGGATCAGGCCTAAACATTTATACCAAGGATTTCATAACCACTATTGGGTATTAGTACCAATATTATTCAAAAATTAGTTATACATATCAAAGGGTTTGATAATTTGCATATCCTTGTAGTTGAAAAAATCACAGTGGATGTAGCATTGGGGACCAAAATGGTTCCATCTAAATTATAAGTAATGTCTCAATTATTACACTAAAATTTACTTTTGGATAGATCACAGATACACATAATGGAATAAATACCATCTACACTACATTGACTTGTTAAATTCATAAATGATGGGACCTTATTGATAATGACTACATATGATGAACCCTTAAAAAAAATTAGGATGATGTATTATGATATCGATGGAATTTTTAAGGTAGTGCCACCTAATTAATTTATTCTAATTGAAAATATACAAACCTATGAAATGGTTGAGTCAATAATAATGGCTCATTTTTGACAAATACAAACAAGGAACTAACTAATAAGTTCTGCATGGATGGACATCAAGAGCATGAACCATTATCAAAGTAATTTTTGATATCAAAATAAAAAATATAAAACATTTGAGATTCCTTTATTGGTCAATACTGAGTATAAATATGTCCATGTCTTAGATTACTATGATAGTGATGATGATCTATCCCATGATATGACAAATGATAAATTTAAAAAATTGAATTTTGATCCACTTGAACATCTTTTTCATTACCTATTCACACCTACACATCTTAGTACATTTAAGATAAATCCATCTTCAAAGTATGTAGATGAAAATCAAGATAAGGGTAAAGAAAAAATACAATATAGGCATGCAAATACTTGTTATTCCATCCATCCCTCTTGGCTAAAAACATTGAGTCATGCTTATAAGGGTAAAATGTAGATACATAATGTAAATAATGTGGAAGTATCTCATAATACTTGACAATATATGTTATAGATCACAACAAACCAAGATACTCTATATATAATAATTTACATGTTACTTGAACATAGGATGATATCTTTACCTCCTAATAGACACACACTAGATAATAGACTTATTCCTAAAGATGGAATACCATATTTTAGATATCATTAGAACATTGGATATAAAAAATATATATGCGAGGAATTGAAAACCTAAATTCATAAATATAAGAGTGAAAGACACATAAAAATTTTACCTCAAAACCAAAAAGACAATAATTCTAAAATTTCAAAATAAGACCATCCTTTAAAGTGAAAAATGCATGAATATATAACTATTAATAAAAATATTAATGGGGTGTATTGTCACCATCTCAACTAAAATAAGAAAATTTAGGATACAATTTATAGCAACACATTTATTCAACATTTGGCACATAATACATATGATCTAACATAATCTCCATTGATGCCAAAATATCATTAGCACATCAAAATAATCATTACATGTGAATCATAGATAGTGACCACATTCATATGGATATTATATTCAGAGCCACATTTAACACTAAAATTTTGTAAATATTTGTTAGCCAAATGGAATACAATAGTAAATACTAAACATATGTGTCTCACCTTTGGATAAGGATATTTAAGTATAACATGATGTATATGGTGATCCTCCCCTACCAATGGATTATGGTAAAAAACTATAAAGAAACATTGAGGAGGTGACAAAATGTAATTATAAAAAAATGTTTATTTTTTTCTAAAGTGATCCTACACCTTTTGATGACAAAGACTTATTTGATTAGTCCTTTCAAAAAAATTAAATCTTCTAAAAATAAAAAATAAAAAAATATTTAGCATTTACATGTTTTATTAGCTCCTCGACATCTATGTTTTTGGTTCCATGTTGGTGGATAGAATATCATTTATATATATATATATATATATATATATATATATATATATATATATATATATATATATATATATATATATATATATATATATATATATATATATATATATATATATATGTTTCATGAATCTTTTGAGTGTGATACATGCATACCTAGGCACATGATATATGCACACATAGATGTTGGGATTCCTATACTCATGTCATCATTACATTAAGGTCATCTAGTTATTTGATCATCATATACCCAATTTATATTATTAAATGATCACCTTCCATTATCACTTTTGAGCTTATGCACTTATAGATGCCCTTATTCATGCTTATATCTTTCATAGTGTACTTGATATGTTATTTACTTAAAATTTTTATCTAAAACACATATATAGGGACGAGTATTTTATATGCATGTTGCTTTCTTATGATTCCATGCATTCCCTTTTTCAATTATTTTAGTGTATTTCCTTTCTTGCTCTTGTATTGTTTGTTTGAGCATTTGAATATGCTCCATTTCTTGTGGCCCTTATGCTTTTGTTTTCCTATTAAGACATTTTAACATGTCATATTTTGTTGTATGTGGTCATTTTAATATTTAAATCTATGTTTTGTGGAAATTTTATTGAGTTGTATCCCTTCAATTATGTTTCATTTTAACATGCCCCTTGTATGAGGTATCAATAAACCATTGCCTTTTGTTTCATTTTTGAGTGCTCTTGGGCATGTTCTTGATTACTTGATAAGATTTTATTATTAATATTTATATGTTTTCATGATCTATATCATGAATATTAGGTTTTTATGTGATCATATTATACATGATTCAATGATATATACCTAGATACATTCCTCTTATATGCTACATGATTCATTCATAACTTATGCATTTATCATATCCTTTTGAGGTATAGTAACTACCATTATATACATCCCTCACTTTAAATTCATGGAATATAAGTGGGAACATGTCATAGAGGCATGACATCCACATTTTTCATATTTTCATATTATAGTGGGGTCATGTTTTGGAAACATGTTCTCCACAATTACACTAGTTCTCAAATTCTCTAGATTTAGTGGGGGAATGTTATGGAAACATGTTCTCCACACTTAGAATAATTCTCAAATTCTCCAAATTTAGTGGGTAAAACTTTATGGGAAAATGTACAAAATTTCAAAAAAAATTGGCCAAATTTAATAGTTATGTGATTTAGATAACATTTATGGCAACCTTAAATACATTAGTACCATTATTATACCCAAATTTCAGCTTAAGAAAAAAATGAGGTGAATGTTATAGGAAAAGGGATCCCAAAATATCAAAATAAAATAACTTTTTATATTTAAAATAATACTATGGATTGTTATCATATATAGGATGGAAATTTATGAACTATTATTGGGCAAATCTACTATAGTAGTTGGTTCACCTTTGGTAGGATTTAGTGAATTATTCACCTTTAGAAGGTTGAGAGGATTAATTCACTCAATCATATCAAGTTTATGATTTATATTTTATTAAATAATATAAATTAATTATGTTTATAATATGGAGTGATTAAATCATCCACTCTCACTAGATATATAGAGTGATTAATTGGATCACTCACACTAGCCAGGTCTGATTGGGTTACACAATTGAGATAAACTCAATGGTTATATTAAAAATAAAATTTATTCCAAGTTTGGGGAAATTTTTCCTAAAATATCCATATAATATATACTTTTAGGTTTCAAAATTTTACTAATCTCAGTTCCAATGCTTCATAATGAAGCATCTCTTTAAATCAAATCACTAAAATGCAATATGGTTACACTAACACATAAGTGTACTCCAAACCTTGCTCTATTTAATTTTAAACATTAAAAATGATTTAAATGTCATATTATATGAAATAATTATATGATATAACATGTTATTTTTTATAAGGTTAGTCACTAACAAATCATTCAAGTTGGTATCACATAAAAGCAAGGTCTATTATACACACCTAGGTATGCATTTCTTTTCCTTTAAATTAAAATTTTCATTACTAGTTTAAAGGGGGTAAATTTATATACTAAATATTAATTATATATCACATAAGACTTTTACACATGTAAAATACCTATCATGGATGTACTCTTCATCTCTAAGGCCTTCCCATTGGTAAAAGTCTCACATTCATTATCTCTTTGTACCAACTAGCTTATTTATTAAGTTGACCATATGTTTTTTTCACCAAGCTTTTTATGCTATGAAAAATGATGTAAACCTGAACATTATCCTTATCTACCAATATTTCACTTATACCTATTTTTTTAACTTCTCAGACACTTGCATCCCATCCAAATGCTTACGTGAATGCAAGTGTCCATTTTTCATCTAAGTGTCTAGTGCCAAAAAGTATCCAATTTAAAAATATAACATGTCCTTATGGTTGGCCTAAGTGATTTAGTGCAAGATAATTTCCAAAAGGATTATTATATATAGAATATCAATCCTCATTCATAACAAGCTAGAAAATTCATACCTCTCACATACAGAGTAATTAAAGAAGTATCAATCAAAAATTCAAGGAAGAAAATCTACCCTATTCATTAATATTTCTATATCAATCATAGGATCAATATATCAACAAGTATTAAGTACTAAAGGATCATCCCATGAGACATATTTTCCACATTAAAAAATAGGTAATTTTATGTACTTATTTATCACATGTTGTACCATTTTTTACACACAAGCCAACATGTAGGGTAGAACTACATAAGTTTAAGGCCCTTTTTTAAGTATTGGATATGTAGGCAACACTAATTGACACCATGATCCCACTAACCCATCCTTCCCATAGTCATTATCAGGGTGAAGAATCTTGGATTTGATCATTAAAAAAAGAGTGAAAACTTGTGTGCATGATCCATATACATAAAAATAAAGGTGAAATAAAACCTAAAAAGATCTAGTTAATCACATAAAAATCCACTAAGTATTATATATAAGACACATGTATCTATATCATATGTTTGAATTGATGTAAATATCCAGATTTGGTTCAAGTGTCTAAGGCACATAATTCAAAATAATAGGATGTAATTATTTTTATAGGATCATGATCGAATCCAATTCAATATTTTTTATTGTTGATGAACACACAAAATAAACTGATTACTCTTGTTTCTAATTTATTGCAATATCAACCATTAGATTTAGTTTCTATTTTTGACATATCTCAATGTTTAAACTAAGAATATTGTTTATTTATTTTTAAAATTTATTGATATTCTCTATATCTATTTATAACCATTGTGCCTAATAATTTCAATATTGTAAACCCTATTTTACCTTGTATTATCAATTTAGGGTTAAACACTCACATGTGTAAATTAAAGGGTATAAATAACTATTATATACAAAAAGGTTTAACACACTCCATTAGTGATTTATAAGGTTATATTAATAAAATGAAATGTGTTCTTCAAATAAGTGTAGATATGGTAATAATAGACAATTAGTTTGAATAAGTGGTGCCTTTTCTAAGAATTCAACATGAAAACACAACTTTAACTACCAATAGTAATACTTCAATGGATCCTAAAACAATTCAAGCATAAAATCAAATAGTTATTTAGAAAATTATATGACATATCTAAACATATAATTCTAGTTGAATTGATAGTCTAGTTTTATTTGTGGAACTTTTATTTATTGTTTATACTCTATTTTTATGTTACACTACCATCAATGGCCTAATTATAATTTGTAATTCATATCCCAAAGGGAGGAATTTTTTTTAATAATAATATAAACTTTAGAATTCAAAGTAAATTCCATGATCTTATATTTTTGTTCTCTTTCTTATTCTTATGTATGCATGAATATTTTCAATTGAGTTAGTTTATGAGTTTGAAGTTTGCTCACAATTTACAAAATCTAAATTGATTTCATAGTTATTCTAACTATTCAGTGTAAATAGAGCATGTTTTACTTCTAATTTGTGATTAAATTTTAAATATAAGTATTTTATTGTAGTTCAATATATTTTTACATTAATGCCACATAATTTATTCATAATAATTTCCTTTCACTCTCTATGGTGTCTATTATTCTCTAAGTTATGACTAAAATGTGTAAGCATTAGTTTAATTGTATAAATAATCTCATTAAGTTAATTTTCTTAAAATATTTTATTATTGGTAACATAAGATGAATTATTTTATACCTTGATTAACCCTCCATTTTAATCAAATCTAATACATTTTAGTGTAGTTACATATGTGAATAACTCCATTCTAGGTTTAGATATAGTCAGTTAATATTAGAGTAGAGTGGTATATCTAAGGTTATTAAGGTGATAATTGTCCATATTTTCCAACCACTATTCCTCCACATGTTTATTATAAAACCAAATACAAAATCTTGTGCCTTGGATTTGGTGATCACCAATCTTAAAATGAGAGGGATTTATCCCCTCAACCTATTGAAGTGGGTACATAAACCTAGATCAATATGTCTAATAGAACTAGAAGAAGGGCCTCCCTCAAAAAATTGATATAAAACCATAATAATTTGAATCATAACCACACTATATTTTATATGGATACTCACTATATCCAATTAATATTCAATGTTTTTATTACTACTACCTTTATAAGTTCATTGTACACCTAGATATGATAATGGAATACCAAGATATTCAAGGAAACAACTAGATTCAAATATAAATTTTAACCCTTATCAGTGTAGAGTAAGGGCCTATCATGAACTATCATCTATTAATGTGCCTAGATATGTCCATGACCCACCAAGAAATATTTAGAAGTGCATTCCTCTATTTACTCTTGTTGGGGGCATATAGTTGAAGAACAAATAAAGTCATTTATAGTTTATATGAGACTTCTAAATTTTATCCATGAGGACTATAATGTATATATTCCCATTTTACCTTCTAATATGTTGTGTATGACTAGTTTCTAAACCTCCCTAAACATTCAATTACCAATCAGATACATCTTAGTGATGATTTTATAGACCAATTTGGACTTGTTATTGATATAAGTTTGTTTATAATTTTTTTTAAAGTGTAAAAAAATATCCTTTTGAACCAATTATAAATTTTAATAAAATATTTAAAAATATGTATAGTTGTGTCACCCAATTACATAGACTAGATGTAGTATTAACACTTACTATGTAAAAATATGCTCTAGAATCAATGACATATAACTTCCTATGTAGAGACCTAAATTTTTAAATATTTTGGATGATTATAAATAAGAATTATGGTAGATATAAAATTTAATCCAAAATTATATCTTGCTTTAGGCATCCCAAAATTAAATCCTAATCTTCTATTTTTGAATTTTGTTCCTAATGCCAATTATAGCATTATAGTAGTTAAACCTAATCAATTTTTCAACCAGCTAGCTTTGAGACATGCATCTCAAAATAATAATTTATGTTTCCTTAGTAATTTAGTTACTAACACTAATTAATATACTTTTAATCAATCCCTAATCCTAGTCATCAACAAACTAACACAAACTCTTCAAAGGGGAAATTTTATGCCATTTAATGAATGGTCCAAAACTTTAGTGATGATTTATTAAATATTTAAAATCATACTAAAAATAATAAAGGTGATGATCCAAATTTAAATTAAACATTAAAAAGTTAAAATTAACCCTTAAATATACCAAATAATAGTTTAAACCACCAAAAAATCTTTTAAAATTTGATATTTGTGACTTACCTCTATCTAGTTAGCATAGGTTGCACAACACAACTTAGCATGGTGAATTGGATTGCATTGATATTTTTAATGGATTTTAAATATTAAAAAATTATATGTAATGGTATGAGGTATTACCCAATCATTATATTTTTCAATAACATCAAATACACAAAATATAGCTATGATATTTGAGACATTGATTTCCTAGTACAAGAGGAAAATGAACATGAAGAAAATACTACTAGAATTTATGATTTTATAAAATACCAAAGAAAACACTATGTATTTAGGATTAGGATGAAACAAAAAAAACCTCTTGTTACTTCCACTCTTAAAAAAATAGTGAAACACACCCATATCTAATGGCAGACAACATCCCACCACCTCCAAAAGTGAATGATCAATGTTCTTAGATAGAAAAAAAATTTACTTTAAGAAAATGTGGATTAAATAACCACTTTGTCTAGGTTATCCCAAAGTAAAAAATAATGTGATTTAATTTTAAATTCATTGAATAAGAAACTTAAATTTGTGAAGCAAAGATAAGTATAAACAAATGTGGTAGTCCATAAAAATAAAATTGAGATTCCCCCTTTCTTTCTTATGGTAATAACTATTTTGAAGAATGTGCAAAATTTCCTAGTTAATTATTATCCTCGTCTAATTTTATGCATATAGGGATATGAAAAAAATGTTTTTGAATCCACATAAATTAAAAATGGTTTCACTTCAATTATACAAAACAAAGGTCTTAGTTCTAAGGTAATTATTCAATGTCCACATGCAACTAGCCATTCAGGAGTTTGAAATACATAAATCTTATTTAATGATTATAAGTCATGATTGGTCCAAAACACTTAATGGGTATATGTATATTGAATTTTCTCATATGTGGTTGCCTTGGAGGAAGGAATCCAATAGAATCAAACTAGATAGGGAACCCTAAATGAAACAAATTATTATAGAGTCTAACACTAGAAATGAAAAGGTAAAATTTATCTCATTTGACATTGGTACCCACACTCTAGCCACATAATATATTATCGATAAATAAAGTTTCATTGACCTATATATAATTTAGACCATGTATTGTGATGGAGGTCATTCAAAATAGGGGTCAAGTGTAGGCATTATTTAAATTTACCCCCACGGTAAAAAAAATAATCTTAGCTAAAATTAAAATTTTCATGAACTAAAAATATCACTAAGTATGAATATTTTTTTCGGGGTTATAGTTTTCCCTCAAGCATAATTTTGGAGAGTTTCTAGTTCATGGTTATTCACAACTACTAGTAAATCAAGTGAGAAGTACATCTTAATTAAAATTGTCTTATTTGAAGAAATATAGGCATAGGTCATAAGTTTTAATAGATTCATTTAGTTACTTGAACATCATACTTATTCCCAGATAAAAAACTAAACTATATATTCTTTACCATCTTGTGATAAAAATGTAGTTACTTTTAAGGAATCAAATTTACAAAAGTTTTATGTTCATCTTATTCCATGTCCTTTAATTCCTGAAAACATTGATAATTTTTTGGTGTTCAATAAGGTTCTATAAATAATATAATTTATGAATAATATAAAGGTATTTGAATCACACACCACTGATGATAAGGATGTAAAACTAACTATTAAATATAGAATAAGAGATGATGGTATTTTACAACTCCAAGAGAATTGAATCCCAAAACATATAATATACTTGGAAAGAATTTTTGATCCATATGCACAAAAAAAAATACCATAAAAATTGAAAAAATAGATTCACCCTAGTTAATTAATGTAAACAAGAATACCCTCAGCATGTTAATATTGGAATAAGTTGTTCTAATTTTGAAAAATAAAAATTGAAAACATAATACAAAAATATAAGGATGTAATTACTTGGTCATGTGATGATCTAAATTTTATGGATCCTAAAGTTATTACACATAAAATATCACTTAAATATGATCATAAACATTTTATTTGAAGGAAAATACCATTCAATACCATTGTAGAACCACTCATTTACAAGACAATTCAAAAACTACTTGTAGCCAGAATGGTTTATACAATTAGACATTCAAAATAGGTTTAGATTTTAATCCAAGTACTTAATAAAAATGGTGAAATCACACTCTATGTTGATTTAAAATATTTGAACAAAACATCATATAATGATAATTATCCTTTGCCTTCACATAGCAGATTTTAGATGATGTATTTCTTAAATGGATTATCATGTTAAATCAAATCTTGGTCAATAAAAAATATTGAATGAAAATTAATTTCACTACTGAATGGGTAATTTTTACATATAAATTAATGACTTTTGGTCTAATTAATGTAGTTTCAATGTTGTAATGTTCCATGGTGTTTTATTTTTATGGATTAATAAGTAAATGAATAATCACTTATACATATGACCTAATTTTTTTCTCAAATAACATGCCACAACATGTAGACAATTGACAAAGAGGTTTTTATCAATGTATAAGGTAAAAAAATTATTTAAATTTAAATATAATTATTTATGGGTTAGATAAAATAAATTTCTTGGTCATATAATCATGAAATACTTAATTTATATTGACCTATATAGGTCAATAGTATTTGTAAAGTCCAATTTCTTAATTTTAAGAAGGAATTAAAATATTTATTTGGTATACTATTTTTTTACTAAAATTTATCTCTAAATTTTCTGAAATTGCAAGACCTTTGAATTCTATGTGATAAACTAGGATGCCAAAGTTGAATGACACAAAAATCCAAGAGTGAGTTTCAATATATTAGAGATGCTATTACTCAAGCTCTAGTTATTATCAACCCTAATTTTAAAAATTGTTTCTTCATTTATTATTTTGCATCTAAATAGACTATTGAAATTTTACTCACATATAAATTAGCCAAGAATGAACATCCTATAGCATTCATGAGTACAAAATTAAATTAATATAGAACTAAAATGATCAATGATCGATAAAAAAACATATGATTTGGTTAAATATATGAATAAATTAAGGTATTATATACTATATAACAAATTCAATAATATCATCATTGGTACAACATTAAATCTCATGCTTGGAAAAATATGATCTAAGAAAATGCAAATTGAAATTGATGGCAAAGGTAAAATAATTTTATCTTAAAATCAACTCAGTGAAGTCAATGTGTGTCTAAGGTCTTATTCAACCGATAATTTAAGTGAATCCAATAATTACTATGGTGTACGTAGATAAATCTAAAATATTAGGTAATTATTGGTCTGAACTTATCATACATTATATATTTTATGGGAATGTTCCTTCAGATCTTAATAAATAACAAATAAGGTCCATTAAGTTTAAAGTGTCACATTACATGATAAAAATGGAATATTATATATAAATAATCATGAAGGAATCTATATAAGGTATTTATCCAAATAATAATTTGAAGATATTTTGTGTCATTTTCATGAAATATTTAGAAGTGGGAATCAATTTTGAAATAAAATAGAAAACAACATTATGAGATTTGGATACTACTATCCCACATGTTTTAAATACACACCCAATCATGTGATAACCTATCATGAATGTCAAAAAATTTTCAAAATAGAGATACACACATGTATGCCACTTCAAAAAATAATTAAAGGTTTAATTTTTGCACAATGAGGAATAGATTGTGATGGTGTTATCAATTCAAACTCATCAGAAGTAAATAAATTATTTTTAATATAAAATAACTATTACACAATATGGATTTTATATGCACATCCTAGGATGACCTTCAATTATCCTATGTCTATCTTTAGATTAGGATTTGAATAAGGTCAATTCAATAAATCTTAAGATACTTGTATAATTAGGTAAGGACTTATTAATTTCATATATATAGCATAGTGTAATCTAAATCTAAAATTTTAGGAGGAAAGGGTTCAAAATACTAAGCCTATGACATAATTATTTATCTCTCACTAGACCTCAACAAAGGCAATTAATTGTAAAGTATGGTTGTAAATATGCAAGTAAAGTAAATAGTTGTAAAGGGATACCAACTAAAATAAAGGAAAGGATGGTTTATAATTATTTTAAATGGGTAAGTTGAAACGTTTTGGAGAGTTTTCAATGATGTCATATAGGTGTCCATGTGATTGGATGAAGTGTCTTGATAGTCTAAGTATTAATGACAAAGTGTGTAGTGTGCTTGTTTTAGTATGCTTGAAGTAAGATTTATTGATATTTAGTTTTGGAATGGTTAGGAATGTTTAGGGATGAGTATGATTATTTGAGGATGTGAAATAGGACCCAAAATAGGTATTATATTCTTTTAATACTTATGTGCATGAGTGGATTTCATCTAGTAGTTCATAATTTTCATCTAGACATTTTGGGTCTAGTGGTAGAAAAATGAGTTGCTAGTTTGATGACATCACCATTACCATGTATGGATGATTCAAGGGGATTTGGTCATATTGGTGTGATAAAATTATTCCCAATTTTATATGGTCCAATTTTTATGTCATTTATTTGAGTGAATAAAAAGATATAACTATTGAAAGTTGGCTTCCTATGCAATTTGTAAATATTTTCCCATACTTAGCTAAGTAGAGCCAAGTAATAAATTTGATGATGTTATATTTCACATGTGTTAGGTTATAAGATAATATTTATATATGGATGTATTCCCATATTAAATTTTATCATGTGGTTCAAATTTAGTAGAGCAAAAGTTATTAAGGTACAAAGTTGGCTTCTCAGACAAAAGTTCTCTAAGTTCCCATACTTAGCCAATTTTTCAAAGGGAGATCTAATGGTGTGAATTTAATCACATAAAAAATATATGTAATGAAATTATTTTGACTAGATAAGGATATAACATTTATTTTTATTCTTATCATAATCTAATGGTGAGTGTGAAATCTATCAGATAAAGATCAAGAGTGAGCAGTGTGTATACATGTAGATCAATAATGCATATTAAGTCAATGAGTCAAATATGTAGAAGTAAAATGAGTATATTGAGTGGAATAATATTAGTATTTGGATATTATATCAATGGTGAGCACTAAATTATAAATACCTATTTAATCCATAGAGATTGATGGTGTGTATTTGGTTAATATTACAAGGATGCACAAGATGAGGTCAAACTATTAGAGGTTTAACGTTTGGATAGTGGAACTTGTGAGTTGAAGCTCACAATACTTATAAAAAAGATTAATTTTGTGATTTTATTTAGCTGAGTGAAGAGGTTATAAGTGATTGAGGTTTAACTATGACCATATGACTTTAAATACTTGAACCTAATGAAGGAAAGACCAGTGTTGGGTTTTTGAGCCATAACTTTTGATCTATAGAAAATTTGATGTTGCAGTAAATATAAAATTTGTAGATAATTTCAAGATGAATCTTTAAATATTAATTTTAAGGTATAAATATTTGTATAATCAAATTTATTTAGTTCTAAATTTTACTATGTCCTCATTCATAATTTATAAGTAACCTGAGAAGGATAATTGAGTTTGTCCTGATGATGTTTAGACATTTAAAGGTGACTTAGCTATAAGAGAGTGATTTATAATCCATTAAGACCATATTTATGAATTATTAAGGTATGATCAATCATATTTAGTATGATCAAAGGATTATAATGTGACTATGTGTTTATCTATGGTGACTGTGTACACATAATGTTGTTTGAAATAATTTAGATTTAGCAGAAGGGTGATGTGATGGTTTTTATCATTTAAGTAGGACTTATAGATTATGTGACATGGTTCCATGAATTTAAAAGTGTTTTATTAATATTTTTATTAGATAAATGTCAAAAATGTGAATGGATCTTCATAGGATTTAAAAGGTAACTTAAGCCTATTTGAAAGAGGGTTGTGTTTAAAGGTGACCCATGTAAGATTAATTGAGGGTGAAGGACTGTGTTTTGGTTGAAAAATAAGGTTGTGATTATAATAATTATGAATACTTTATAAAAGGTGAAATCAAATGTGATGGTTTCTAGGCTTGTGGAACAAACTTGAGAGACTTGAGAAAGAAGAGTTGAGCAATTATGAGAAAAATGATTAAAGTGAAGGAGAGAACCTTTGAAAAATAAGGTACAAGTCATTAAGGACCAATAGAGAGAAAAGAGTATCAGTCTTTCTTTTTTTATTAAGTTTTTGTATAATAATACATATGTCATTAGACCTAATGAGTCTAGGAGAGGCATGTTGAGCAAGTGAGCCTAGAAGGCTATGTGAGAGGGGTAGAAGGGTGAAGTGAGATGAATGAGCTGAGAGACCATAAATATATCCATTATAAGAGTGTTTTAGGTGTATGATAGATAGTATAATGTAAATATAAAAGAGAGTGAGTTGAAGAAGATATCGCCATCAATTGAGAGAGCAACAACATGTCTTAAGATGATTAAGCTTACCTTGGTTGGGTTGGTGTTTGGTCAAGAGGGAGTTGGATCTGCCTTATAGGTTGGATCTTGCATAAGTGTCCCTTAAGTTTAGTTTTTTGTTCCAAGTAACTTATGGGGTTTTAGCGTCCTTTATAGTTAGAGTAAGGTAAAGGTCAAGTGGCTGCTTGACTAAATTTAGGGGTGGGTGTTTCTTAAGTAATTGGTGCTCATCTAAATTTTGGATCTTGTTTTATAGGATTATAGTCCATATTTCAAGGTTAAGTGATTTTTATCCCCCAAGATGGTATCCCAAAGATATTATGTGTTCATGTGATGTATGATCTTATGTATGCTTTAGATGTATATGATTTCATGTTTATGTTGCTTGATCAAGTTGATGTATGCTAAATAAGTTAAGAGTTGGGAATTGAATTGAATTATATTAAATCACTAATTCACCCCCCCCCCTTTCTCTCATTGATTTTACCTCTAAATATTGGTAATAAATTAGTTCCTTTGATAAAGGCTTGATACCTTAAAGGAGATCCAAGGTACACTTTGGGTAGCCATCAAATGCAAAGAGGTTTTTCCATGAAGTAAGAATCGATGTTTAATGGAACCAATTATAATTTTTAAAGAGTGAAGATGATGACCTACATCATGTCCCTAGGGTTTGGAACATGGAAATATATTTTGGATGGTTATTTTGAACCTATTATCCCTCCATCTAGTGCTATAGAAAAGAAGTTATTTGAGAACAATTCTAAAACAATGAATGCTATCACTTATGGTCTTTCAGAGATTGAATACACCAGGGTAATCTATTGCATATATGCCAAGGAAATGTGGAATAAATTGAATAATATTTATGAAGGATAGTCAAAGGTTAAGTTGGTAAATTTATAGTCTCATCGAAGACAATTTGAGAGTCTTAAGGTGAAGGAAAAAGATTTTGTGGCATCCTTTCTATGGAGAGTTGATGAGATTATGAACATCATCAGAGGTCTTAGAGATAATTTTTAAGAATATATTATATTTAAAAAGGTATTAAGGTCTCTCTCTCTCTCAATTTTGATTCAAAAGTGGTTGTTGTATAATAAATTCATGATCTTACTCAATTGAATATGGATGAATTACATGGCATACTTACTACCTATGAGATGAGAATCAATGATGATAAACCACCAAAGAAAGAAGTTGCATTCAATACATAAATTAAGACAAATAAGAGGTTATAAGGTAATAAACTCAAGGAGGATGACATATCTGATATTGATAAAGATGAACTAATTTATTTTTTATAATGAAATTGAAAATAGGGTCAAGCAAGTATAAGGGTAAAATACCCTTAAAATGCTTCAATTATGGAAATATAGGTAATTTTTATAATAAGTAACCTTATAGGAATAATAAAAATGATGATGAAAATCATGGTGATGATCAAGCTGAAGATAAGAGATCATTTAGATTTGATAAAAGTAAGAAGGGATTCAGAAGGCTTGACAATAAAAAGAATTACTTCAAGGATAAGAAGATTTTGTACACCAAATAATATTGTAGCTCATCAAATGAGAGTGAAGATAGTGACTCAAAGTATAATCATGAAGATGATGGTCCTATTTAAAATAGATCCTTCTTCATGGTTGAGCAAGGAAGTTGCTCATATCAAAAGGAGTCTACTTGGAGTGATTCAGATGAGGTATACTATGAGATTAAATTGATGAATTTTATTGAAAAACTGAAGATTGAGAATAATATTAACAAAAATATTAAGTAAAAAATTAAGGACTATGAGGATAAATTCAATGTGTATGAATCTATAATGAATAAATACACCAAGGAGCATGAAGATATAGTTAATTACCTCAGTTGTCAATTGGAAATCCTATATATAAGTTTGAAAGCTAAAGAAGATGATTTTTTAAGGTATGTAATTTAAAATGAATCATTAAAAGATAATTTATAGAAGACATCTAGTAATATTATGTCTTAAGTTAGATTTCAAAAGATCTCAAGTGATCTAGACAATATTATGAGTGGTCAAAATCATGCAAGTGATATAATTAGTCTTGGATACAAATAAGAACCAAAAAGTGTAACTCAAGACAAGATGAAGACTAACGTAAATCAGAAATTTAAGGTCAACAATTATTCAAGGAATGAAGATGCTATCATAATGAAGATAAATTAGATCAGACAACCAAATTCCATGAGGTATACAAGTTTCAAAGGTTACTTTCACACATGTAATTAGTTTGGGCATAGAGATAGAGAATTAAAGAGACCTATTATAAATGAGTTTGCATGGAATTATGATGGGGATCATTAGTCAAAAAGTGAGTCTTCTTCAAAAGGAGTAATTTTTTTCAATAGTAAAAAGAATGGACATATTACAAGATTTTATTTAATCAAGAAAGGTAGGATGAACTTCTTGAAAGAGGTATAGTGTTCTTCAATTGTCAACATATAGGTCACATTTATATATTCTATAATCAAAGGCCTATAAGATAGAATAGGTTTAATCAGGCTCTTAGAGTGCAAGAAACAAGGCAAGTTAACTCATGGAAACCAAAAGTGGTAAGTATGATTAATGATGAGTCTAAAAGTCTAAGTAATCCATTAGATATGGTGTAGAATGCTACAAAAGTTGGATAGTGCCAAGAGCTCTCACTGTCTATTCATGTCCTGAATGAAGAGACCAAGCTTAAGGCTAATAACAAAGTTCTAGTTGAGGCTAGTTCTACAGTATGTTTGGATGATAATGAGAACCCACTATGTGTGAACAAGTTTCAAGCTTGGTTCCTATCATGTCAAGGTCTGAAAGTGATGTTTTGTAATGTAAAAAAGCTAATTCAATGTTCAAGGTATGTCAAGATTCCATAGTTATTATAAATGTCATATATCCTATCATAGAAGAGAAAATGAGTGATGTATAAAAGGAACAAGTTGTCAAAATTTAGACGAAAGAGAACAAGAGAAAGAACTATTTTAGATATAAAAGGATTACAATGGTTACTAAGGATATGTGGGCTACTCTTAGTTTCACTTTGTTTTAAGATCATTATGGTGTAGAGGAGGTCTTTCTCTATGCTTATTAAGAGACTCCTTTTATTGGAGAAGCAAGTGTTGTTTCATTCTTCAAAAGGTCCTAGAAGGTAAGAGATGAGTGTTTCAAATTAGATTTGGTGTGTCAAGATGAGAAAAGTGTTTTGATGAGGTTATAATGATGTCATAAGATGTTTTTGTTGTATATGCAGTGTCTATAGGATTAAGATGCATGTTTTTATGTGGAATAATGATAATAATGGTATGCCAATAATATTTTGGTGTTTATAAAGGTATATACACTTCTTTGTGATGTATTCTAGGTGGTTTTGTGTCTTGATGATCATGTTTGTGCCTTTTGGATGTTTCTTTGTGTGTTCTCAGGTTTATATTTCTTATTTCAAATCAAAGACATGGTATAGGAATTAAAGGTTACCAAAGTTTTTAAGTCTCAAATCTTGGTTCATAAGTCTATGATGGTTATCTCTAGGTGCACAAGAAGTTTTAGAGGTGGGGATTGACTAGAAGGAGGTTTGTTAAATCTTGTCTATTTTGAGATTCTAGAGCTTTGGGCTATACAATAAAAGTATTTTTACTTATGAGTTAAGTTATAACAATAATTATTATGTTTAATGGACTAAATGGGTTGTCAAATCAAGTTTCATAGAGATTTTAAGGTTTGTGGTTTTCAAGTTATTCAAGTTTTTGTCAAGATGGAGGCCTAATTAGCTAGTATGTTTGTGAAGGAATTATGTTTTATAGGATGATCTAGGTGATTAAAATTGGTGTGATTGATGGAAAATATAATATTTCTCTATTTATGAGTTTTTAAGTCTTGAAGATGTGTCTACTAAAAGTTGTGGGCTCTACAAGTTCTAGGTAAGTCTACAAGGAGTCTAGACAAGCCTAGTGTGAAGATTTGATATTTTTTCTCAATTTATCCAAATGATAAATGGATAAAATAACATATTTGGATTCCATATCATATGTTTCTTTTTGATTTACATTAGTTTTCTAGTTCTTTTATGTGTTCTTTCTTCATTTGTTGTAGTGTTTGGTTGAAGAAAGTGTTGTCATGTAGCAAGAAGTTGTCAAGGCAAATAAGAGGTGGGATCAAGGTAAGTGATTTTTTTATCATATTTATAAGGTTTTAATATATTTTTGGTGATATTTTTATGTCCTAAATATTAGTTTTTTCCCACTTTGTCAATGTGTCAAAGGGGAGAAGGTTCTTATTGTGATAGTACTTGAAGAGAGAGAAGGACAGTGAGATGTATGATGGGTGTTGACATCAATGAAAAAGGGGGATAATTTTTTATAGTTTTAAATTATTTCATGTAGGTTTTTATGTTAGTTTATTGTCTTGATACTCTAATTATCAATGATAAAGTGTGCATTGTGCTTGTTTTAGTATGCTTGAAGTAGGCTTGGTTGATCTTTAGTTTTGGCATGGTTAGGGATATTTAGGGATGAGTATGATTATTTTAGGATATGAAATATGTACCATAAGAGGTAATATATTATTTTAATATTTTTTTTCATGAGTTTATTTGATCTGGTAGTTCATATTTTTCTTTTAGACATTTTGGGTCTAGTGTAAAAAAATCTGAGTAGGCAGTTTGATGACATCACCATTGACATGTATTGATGATTCAAGGGGATTTGGTAGTATGGGTGTGATAAAATTATTACCAAGTTTATATGGTCCAATTTTTATGTCATGAAATTGAGTGGAGAAAAATATATAACTATGCAAAGTTGGCTTTCTAGGAAGTTTGCAAAGGTTTTCCCATACATAGCCAAGTAAAACCAAGTAAGTAGTTTGATGATGTTATATTTCACATGTGTGAAGGTTAAAAGATAATATTGATATTTTTATGGATTATCATATTAAATTTGGTAATTTTTTTCAAATTTTAGGTCATTAGGTTGAGTAGAGGAAAATTTATTAAGGTCCAAAGTTGGCTTCTCAGACAGAAGTTCTCTAAGTTCCCATACTTAGCCAATTTTGAAAAGGGAGATCTAATGGTGAAAATTTAATCACATAATATATATATGGAAAAAAAATATTATAAATATATAAGTATTAATGGTTATAATCATTATTTTTATATATCTAATGGTGAGCATGAAATCTATCAGGTAAAGATCAACAGTGAGCGGGTGTTCGTACATGCATATCAACAATGTGTATTAAGTCAGTGAGTCAAATATGAATAAGGCACATAGGGATGAAAAGTGGAAAATTTTAAATATTTAAAAGATTAAATAAATGGTGATAATTATAAGATAAATATCTTGCTAATCTATAGATATCGATGGTGCATATTTGGTCAATATTACAAGGGTGTATAGGATGAGGTCAAACTATCAAAGGTTTAATGTTTAGAAAGTGCAGCCTATCAGTTAAATTTTAAGATAATATAAAATAATAAAAATATTTTGATTTTATTTATATGATAAAATATCACAATATGTGTTCTAAGTGACTGAGGTTTAACTGTGACTATTTGAATTCAAATATTTGAATTTAATGAAGGACAAACTAGTGTTGGGTTTTTGAGACATAACTTTCAGTCTATGTAGAGTATGATGTTAGATTAAAATTTAAAGTTTTAGATGACTTAAAGGAACATTTATAAATATTAATTTTAAGGTTTAAATTTTTTATAGTCAAATTTATTGATCTCCAAGTTGACTATGTATTCATTCATGCTTTGCAAGTAACCCAAGAAGGATAATTGAGTTTGTTCTGATGATATTTGGAATTTCAAGGTGACGTAGATATAAAAGTGTTTTAGATTCCATGAGGACAATATATGTGAATTATGAAGGTTTGATAAATAATATTCAGTATGATCAAAGGCTTAGAAGTTGATTATGTGTTTGTTCATAGGGACTATGTGCACATAATGTTGTTTGAGAGAATTTAACTTTTGTAGAAGGGTGTTTTGATGGTTGTTATCACTTAAGGAGGACCTATATATTGTGTGTAATGGTTTAATGTATTTTAAAGTGTTTCTATTTTCTTATTTTTCTTAGAGAAGTGTCAAAGAGGTGAATGAGTCTTCATAAGATCTAAAAGGTGACTTAGTCCTATTTGAAAGAAGGTTGTGCTTAAAGGTGACCCATGTTAGATGCCTCAAGGGTGAAGGAATGTGTTATGGATGAAAATGAAGGTTGTTATAATAATAATCATTAATTATATATAAAATCTTAAACCAAATGTGATGGTTTCTAATCTTGTGGAATAGACTTAAGAGACTTGATCAAGAAGAGTTGAGCAGTTGTGTGAGTAAGGATTCAAGCGAAGGAGAGAACCTTTGAAAGAGAAGGTAGAGGTCAGTTAGTACCAATAGAGAGAAAATAGGATCAATATTTATTTTCTTATTAAGTTTTTTTAGGAGACCACATGGGTTATAAAACCTAATGATCCTAGGAGAGGCTTGTTGAGTGAGTGAGACTAGAAGGTTGTGTGAGAGGGGTAGAAGGGTGAAGTGAGCTGAATGAGGTGAGACACCATTAGTATCTCCATGAGAAGATTATTTTAGGTGTATGACATAGAGTTAAATTTAGATATATAAGAGAGAGAGCTAAAGAAGAGATCATTATTAGTTGAGAGAGAAATAATGTATCTTAAGGTGATTAAGCTTGCCTTAACTTGATTGGAATTTTGTCAAAAGGGAGTTGAAGATACCTTGTAGGTTGGATATTTCATAAGTTACATTGAAGTGTCTAGGTTGGTTTCAAGTCACTTAGGGGGTTGTATCCTCCTTGGTATTTAGAACTAGAAAAAGGTCAAGTGGGTGCTTAACTAAATTTAAGGGTGGGTGATCCTTGATCTGTTGGTGTTGGTCTAAATGTTGGATCTTATTTTATAGGGCTATAGTCCATCTTGTAGGGTTTAATGGGTTTTATCTCCAAATATTGTTTTACACATATATGATGTGTTCATGTGATATATGATCTTATGTATGCTTTGGATGTATGTGCTTTCATGTTTATGTTGCTTGATCAAGTTGATATATGTTGAATAAGTTAAAATTTGGGAATTAAATTACATTATCTTGCACCATTGATTCAGCCCCCTTTTGGTGATTGTACCTTTAACACAATGGTCACCCAAATGGGGTTATATGCAACCTAAAGTGATTTATGGAAAGTATAAGAAATACTATGGCTATATCACCTTATTCATTATAGATAAATTTTAAACAAATATATACACACATTAATTCAAAAAGCAACAAATAATATATATTATACTAATTTCATAAAGGAAAGAGTGGAGGGATATAAATATTGCCTTAGGGTGGACTCATTGATGCTTCAATCTTCCCCTTGGCTCAAGTGTATCTTTAGAACAGAATGTTGTAGGTTGAAAACTTCAAATGGATAGATAAAGACCTAGATAGCATTAGTGTGTAACTCCCAATGAATTCTCGTATTGATATTCAATGACATAAAAAGATAAGACTTCCAAGATGAACTTATAATACATTATCTCTCCCTAAATTTTTTTTAAGGAAATACTATGAGCATAAGTAGTGAGAATGAATGTGATATGATTAAAATAGGACCCCTTTATATATAGTTATAATATAAAAAATAAACCATTTACTCTAATTTGATGGTATTGTTGTTGATTTCACAACACATCTTCATTTATTTACAAATTTAGGGAACCTATTTTTATCTAGGGTTTAGTCCTCTAGGTTTTGGCTAGGTTTGGGTTTGTTTTTATTTTTTACTTTGAATAAGAGAGTCCTTGAGAAGAATTAATCTTAAAATTTTAATATTTTTACTTCTTTTACTCTTTATGATAAGTTTGAGTTAAAGTATGTATGTACACTTAGCCTGGGAGATTAAATTCGAATCATCTTTGGCACAACTAAGTGAATTTGGCATCAATTCAATAAGTACTACTTTATTCTTAATAATGTTTTTAATTACATTAAGGTTATCTTATTTAGACCATTTCATCTCAATTTTTCATGAGTTATCTAACATTGTAGGATTTGTTTATGTTATTTGTGTAGCCTGGCATGATATTTGGAACCTTTGGTGTGTTTGACTGAGTATTTAAAATTGATATACTTATAAATCTCAGTCCCTCCATGAAATTATATATTGAAGTGGATTTAAATATAATTTAAGTGAGACATTTTTATCAACCTTTTCACCTCTATTTGGGTCTCTTTTTACCATTTTGGACTAGTATGAATGCATTTTTTCAATATTTTTCATTGTATTTTCCTTGATAACCCTACTTAGTTTTTATCTTTGTTAAAGTAAAATGGCTAGATGTTCTTTGAGATATTGTGTTTTATGGATTGTTCATTTCCTAGTTAGTGCCATATTTATGGATTTAAGTGGGTGAAAGGTTTTGTTGTCCATAATATTATTCTTTAGGATTTATTCATTGTGTTTTAGAATTCATATTTGAAAATCAAATGGCCAAGTGTTTTCCTTGCAAGATAACAATCTATTAAATTTTTCCTACGAGTCCACAAACAAACATAATTATGCTACTTTTCATTTCACCACTTCCCCAAGTCTCTTTTTCCTTAGTCCTTTGTTTAGACCTTTTGGGTAAATAGGATCATTCCACATGGCATGATATTATTTTTTTTCTTCAATAGGTCCCCTTAGTTTATCAAGATAACCCTAAGTATTTTGAAAAATCAAGATATTGATGAGTTTATTGATCCAAGTTAAATGGCACATTAATATATCTTTGAGTTCGGCCCCTTGAACTTTTAGATGTTCAATATCATGCCATGTGGCATGATTGGACTTCATTACAACTTTGTGCCCTCCTTGATATCATTAAAATAACCTGGAACCCTAGATGCATGAGATGATTCCATGTGAAGTGATCCTATTTCTTTGGGACCCTAGGTTAGTAGGTGTGCTTCCCTTTGATAGTCAAGACCTTGGGTGCATGGGATCATGCCATGTGGCATGATACCTTATCTCTAAGGCCCTATGGTTTTCAACATGTTTACAATCCTTTCATGTGAATGAGATATTGACAAGTGTCAATATCTCATCTCACCAAGTGTATTCACATCATTATTATAATTAAGCATTAGGCTAGACCTTGAGTAAGTGAAAAAATACACATGTTATAGACTACCAACTAGATGACATAGTGGCACACCGGTCAACATTTTATGAACATAAATTTGATGACTATCTCACTTGTCAAAACCATCGTACATCATACTATACTCATGAATTATATATTTTTTTAATTGTTCCAAGGTCTCATTTTGATCCTATTCCTTTGTGCTAATTTGACTTACCTTTTGATCATTTTTTAGTTTGTGAGCTAATCATTTATGTAGTTTCCTTTTGAAAAATATTATTTGTGCTTATATCAATTACAAGATTGAAGTCTTAAGGATTTTTTATGCTTTTTAATTTTGACCTAGCTTACTTAGTTTTAATTTAAAAATGGCTAATGGTTTATTTTCTTATGTATTTATCATGGCTGATTTTATTTGAAGAAAACTAGTATGACTATATTTTTGATCTTATGGTTTGAACATTTAATTTATTTCACTATATAAATTATATTATTGGATAAATACCATTTTTAATTATTAAATATTAATTGATTTGCCTTAGTCATTTTGATTAAAGCTAGGCCTTTGGACTATAACGATTAGTTCTTGTTTTCAAAACCTAAGGCTATATTTTTTTGTAGGCCCATATTTGATTAGGAAATGTTACTCATCAACAAATTAGATATTTACTCCTCTAGAAGACATTGGATGAAGATCTAGGTACTTCAACCCTCTAGGTGCTTGGGATCATGCCACATGGCATGATCTTAGGGATCTAGGACCTCTAATTAATCAAGACATAACATCCAAGTGGAGGACCTTCCAGGTGAATGGAATGATGCCACATGGTATCATACCGCTTATTCATGCCTCTTAGTCAAATGAAAGTAATAAAATAGGGATGATATTAGGTGATTCCCCAATATCAATCCTTATAGTGAGATCTTAGGGCTCTAGAGTTGTCATAACATGGAATAGAGGATGAGTACTTACATGGCTTTGATTTAATGATATCTTTACACCTTTTAAAATCATGTTGCATCATAATGTTTGAATAGTCAATGCAAGTAAGGTCAACCCAACATGTATCAAATTAGAAACAAGCTAACACATAATGGGACCTAAGCATATAAGTAACATGTTAGATATTCCCAAGTAGTAGGAAGCAAACAAATGGAACACCCTTCCTAAGTTTGATACGTGGTACTCTAAAAATAGAATTAAAGCCTAAAATTGATGCTTATATATCCTATTTTTCCCATTTAAGCCATCAAAACATAGATATGGGACTGTAAATCCACTCAAACTAGCATGATCATGAATTATTTTATCTTCTAGTGACTAAAGGTTCTTTTGGATGTAGGCTTCTGAGTTGATTAGATATTGGCATTAAACAAAAGAAATTGGCATGGGTATTAGGATGGATTCAAATCATAGATGACAAGTGGTCATCTTAATTTGGTATGTCCATGACCAAGTAGAGTGTGGTTGATTGGACACCATGAGGAGACCTTCAACAACTCCAACCACCTATAATTAAATTGAAAACTTAGTTACTATGTCCTTAATAATTATTTAATTAATATTATGCATGGCTCATTTTGAATTTGAGTGGAGGTAGACACATCTCACTAATTATTTCCATCCACTATTTAAGTGGTTGGATTTACAACTATGTTGACCAAGTGGCCTATATAATACCAGATCTATATTAATATGAGGATTGGTCCATTCAAAATTAGATCTAGAGTAGAGGTATTATCCATTTTCTTTCCCTTATATTTTTTTAATTTTATAGTTTAGTTTTTTATTGAGCATGAGTTGAGGCTATTTGATGGATTTTATGTAGTTCATCTAAACATTGATGAATCTTAATGTTGTGGTTCATGAATTATATATTATATGGAATATTTGTGATTAATTTTCATTACCTTATCATGTCTATTGTGGCTTTGTTTTGACTCTTTTATGTATCTTGTTGATCCTCAAGCTCTTGTACTATCCCCATTTTATAGTTGTATTATGTTGTTCAAACAAGGATTGGGTTTTTAAGAGATTTGTGTATTTAACAAAACTAGAACTACCATCATTAGAAATCAAGTTCATATTTATTTTTTCCTTACCATCTCTCTCCTTTGATCTTTATTTTATATCTTGGTTAGTTTAAGTTTAGAGAATAGTTTGAATTTTAGTCAATTATTAAAGTTTTATCTAGATTGCATGTTCATCCTTACACCTATCTTTTTATGCATTGTTAATATTATTAGACTAGGGATAAGTGCCAACTAGAAATGAAATCATTGGTAATATTGAACTAGCCAGTTCCTTTAGGAATAATATATATCAAAACATTTCCTTTAATTTTTTTTAAGAATACTCCAAATAAGCCCCTTGTAAGGAACAAACTCCATCATCAAAATGAGGAATTTGGTATATGATGACCTAGTAGATAGAGACCTTGGGGAAGTTATTTACATAGCCTAATTCCTTTCAAAAGAGGTGGAAGAAAAGAATAAGTGGGGAATAATCACTATTTGAGCCTTTTCCTCTACCCTCTCTTCCATTGTAGTTGGTGTAGTTACACTAAATGGACCACTAACATATTACCACTAGAAGGAGAGCCTAAATAAGTAATTTGATATTTATGCTTGATTATATCTAACATCCTATATATTTTTTCTTACACAAGGAGATTTATAAGTTTATAGAATTAGAAAATAGAAGAGTTGTCACAAGGTCCAAGTTATTTAAGGATGACTTTGAGACATTAAAACTATTTGGACATATGAGAACTAGGACTGATAAAGGGAATTCTAAGCCAAAATTAAATTGATCAGCCATTATCTCCCCCACTACCATAGTTCCTTTCACTACCCCCTTTGCTCTCCCTTGAAACTCAAAAATGGCTAGCCTTACCTTCTTAGTGTTGACAAGTTTGACCTCCCAAGTCAAATTGTCACCCATATTATTTGAAACTTTAATTCTCATGATTTTTTACCTAATTATAATTGTGTTAGTCTTTTTAAGTCCTTGGAATGGTCACTGTAAACCTTGGTTAGCAGAGTTTAAGGTAAGTTTGGTAAGTTAAAGGTTTTGTTCATCATAGCTATATGCATGTTTAGTCACTCCACGACATATTTAAGTGAGTTTCAAGTGATAAAATGAGTGTAGGGTGTCTTTATACATTTCATATCATTTTTAAAGGTCATTTAATTCTTCAAAAACTATAAAATAGGTTGGTGATATTCTTGACTAACATCATAACCCAACGTATTACATTTTACATCATTTGATGGTTTTTAGAGAAGGTTTTCCAAGGTAATGGATATAAATTAATATAATAAGGTTGAAACACATCATAATAATTTTTTTAATATATTTAAATTTCTTATGATAAATTTTTTTAGTATTTTCATTACTTTTCCTAAGTGATTATGATATTATTAGTACTAAAAGGGGCTATTTTGAAGCTATCCATATAAGTGTCCAAGGTATGGTTTAATTTTAAGTACCTTAAGGACTTAATAAATAATATAAAATTTAAAATACATGATTTTTAGGTAGTTAAAAGTGTTAAAATGAATAAACCCCTTTATCTTTCCTATTAGCTTCTTTGGTAGCTCAAGGAAGGTCAATAGTTTTTGCTTGGTACGATCAGGAGAGATAAAGTCAGGTCACAATATATTTGGAAATGATAAGTACCATAATTAAATTAATTTTTTTGGAATTGGTTTTCATATTAATTTTCTCATATTTATGAATAATTTTTAAGAGTGTAAGGGGGTCACTATGTCCTATTCATCTAGGCAGGGTCTAGGTTTGCCTTTCTTTCTTCAATGGAGGAAAATGGTTATTTTGGGGTTATTTTAGGATAAAATATGACATATTAAATGTTTATATAAGTAATTAAATTATTTTTATAATGGTATTTTGGTATAAAAATGATTGCCGATGTTGATTGTTGAACATGGAATAACTTGGAAACACATAAAAGTTTTGGTAACTAAGTATATTCATTCTCCAGGGTTATAAAATTTATATTTAAATAATTATAAAACTATTAAATTTAAAAAAATCATATAAATTAATATTTATGGATGGATTATTTGAGATATCCTATAGTGAGATGGTCTTTTAATAGGGTGTAATCACAAAAACATGAGTTCCTAATGTAAAATGACCTTAAGGAGGTCAGAAAATGATCTTGGTAGGTACCTAAATGGAGAGTAATTCTTGTTTAATCTCAATAATATATTTTTCATGACATTTAAGATAAGATTATCTCTTAAGACTCAAAATATCACTCATAGGTCTAACTACATGAACTTTTCCCCATAGACTTCAATGGATAAGGTAAAGTCAACATGATAAATAATAATGAATAGAATGGTTATGATGTAGAATGGGATGTTGATGAACTATTTTAAGTAAATTATAATCATAATTATTATGAGTGAGATCTCTATGACCACTAAATAGGACAAGTAAAAGTGAAGAGATACTAGATTTGGGTTAAGAGTGCAGATTATAACAAGGTTGCAAACAATAAAATAACCTATTTTGAGGTCATAATGAGGTAGGATAGGTTGTTTTAATGATTTTATGATATCCATAATTGTATTATAACGTTTTTTAGTATTTTCATTAGTTTTATTAAGTGATTATGGCATTATTAGTGCTAAAAGGGGCTATTTTGAAGCTATCCATATAAGTGTCCAGGGTATGGTTTAATTTTAAGTACCTTAAGGACATAATAAATCCTATAAAATTTAAAATACATTATTTTTAGGTAGTTAAAAGTGATAAAATGAATAAAACCCCTTTATCTTTCCAATCAGCTTCTTTGGTAGCTCAAGGAAGGTCAATAGTTTTTACTTGGTATGATCATGAGAGATAAGGTAAGGTAAAAATATATTTAGAAATGATAGGTACCCTAATTAAATTATTTTTTTTGGAATTGGTTTTCATATTCATTTTATCCTATTTATGAATAATTTTTAAGAGTGTAAGGGGGTCACTATGTCCTATTCATCTAGGCAAGGTCTAGGTTTGTCTTTCTTTCTTCACTTTAGAACTCAATGGAGGAAAATGGTTATTTTGGGACCTTATTTTTATAATGGTATTTTGGTAGAAAAAAGATTTCCTTTGTTGATTTTTGAATGTGGAATAGCTAGGAAACACATAAAAGATTTGGTAACTAATTATATTCATCCTCAAGGGTTATAAAATTTATATTTAAATAATTATAAAAATATTACCTTTAAAGAAATCATATAACTTAATATTTATTGATGTATTATTTTAGATATCCTATAATGAGATGGTATTTTACCAGGGTGTAATCACAAAAACATGAGTTCCTAATGTAAAATGACCTTAAGGAGGTCAAAAAATGATCTTGCTAGGTACCTAAATGGAGAGTAATTCTTGTTTCATCTCAATAATATAGTTATCATGACATTTAAGATAAAATTCTCTCTTAAGAATCAAAATATCACTCAAAGGTCTAACTACATGAACTTTTCCCCATAGACTTCAATGGATAAGGTAAAGTCAACATGATAAAATAACAATGAATAGAGTGATTATGATGTAGAATGGGATGTTGATGAAGTATTTTAAGCAAATTATAATAATAATTATGATGAGTGAGATCTTTATGACCACTAAATAGGACAAGTAAAAGAGAAGAGATACTAGATTTGGGTTAAGAGTGCAGATTATAACAAGGTTGCAAACAATAACATAACCTATTTTGAGGTCATAATGAGGTAGGGTAGGTTGTTTGAATGAGTTTATGATATCCATAATTCTATTATAAAATCATATTTTATATTTTATGTCTCTTTTAAAAATTTTATCACCTCTAAAATATCCTTCTTGGATAATGCATTGAGCAAGCCTTTGAACAAGAATATGCAATCATGGATGTAGGATTTTCAAGCATTAAGAATATAGATGATTGTTTTGAATCATGATCTTATGTAATATTTCATATTAACAAGGTTATACAAACATTATAAACATCAAAGTGGGCACACAACTCAATTCATTTTTCCTTCAAATAGACTATGTAGATTTTAATGTACTATGTGCACCTTGGAAAGAATTATGAGGGTGTCAAATGGATATTCAAGGTTATCTAATATTATTAGAGGGATAAGAATATGATAAATTTTAAAAAAACTTGAACACAAGGCCCAATATTCCACTAATGTATTAATCAGTTTTAAATATGCATAAACATCATGAAGATGAAGGTAAGGACTAAACAATCACCTATAACCATACTATGAACCATGATGACATAATTAGGCCTATTAAAAGAATGAGAATGATGTGTGCATCAAGGTGATAGTTAAAATGAGTATATGAGTGTATGAAGTAATTTAATGTTTAATATACCTAAATATGATTAGTGGAGGCTGGATCAAATTCACTTTGAGCATACAGGCACCTACAAGCCTTTGAGTAAAAAATTAAGGAAAGTTACATGTCAAGTAGTCCCTAAGTCTCATTTAGATGGTTTGGGATATGGTGAATGTAACATAGGGTTTATAATTGATGTCAAATGCATTTTTAATTATTTTAATATATTCTAAATCTAATCCAAATGTACATTATCATACCAATTGATGAGGTATAGAGGTAAGACCCATAATTCCTTGCAGGTGTATGTGAGAGATTAGTATTAGTTGTTCAAAGCTTGACATTGATTTGAGAGGTTATAGAAGTTAAGGAGAAAATTAAGAATATTTAAAATTTTATTAAAGGATAATTTAAATTTTAATAAATTATATTTATGATGTTTCAATATCAAAATCATAGAGTAGGCCTTAACAAGCATACATAGCCCTGTGTGTTTTCTTGAAGGATAAGAGCCATTTTAGCACATGGATAAAACCATGAGAAAAATTAAGGTGTGTAAAATTATAATAATATAATGGATTGAACCATCCAATTTTTTTTTTACAACCAAGGTTCTAAAATACCAATATAAGAGGATCATTTCAAAGTTATAGTCAAGAGGGGCCTAGTAGGCACCTACAACCAAAGGTAGCTTTGGCATAATAAGGTAGAAACAACACAATTTTTTTTTTCAAGAATCAGGTTATAGAGTGGTATAAATAAAAAATATATAATAATAATCATGTTATTTTATTTTAATAAATTTTAAGAGGATAAAACCTCAGTTTAAGAAGAAGTACTCTCAGATTCGGTAAGTACTAGGTCATCAAGATGAAGACACACAAACTACATATAAAACACCATGAAAGTGTGAAAAATTAGTTTTAAATTTTGAATATGGAGTTTTTATAGGATTTAAAGGATAATATAGAAGGTTTATAATATGATTCATGTCCTTGGTAAATAAAAAGGAGGTCAAAAAAGGAATGTTAGGGTCAAAATGACCAATTAGCTCACAAACTGTCATAATATCTAATTAGGTTTAAAATATTTATTTGGAAGTTATTTACCATTAATATAATTTAGAGACATAATATAGGTTATATAAAACATAATAGAGCTCTTCATATCGATTGGAATGCATTATTGAGTTTTTGAGGCCTAAAAAGACCTTTCTCGATCTTCACATACAGTATGCCTAACTTGAGGAGAATTTTTTTTTTAAAGATTTGTATGGAGCAGATTCATAGGAATTTAATATAATATATATTATGATTTTTCCTTTTCTACTAATTATTTTTTGCATTGGTTCTAGGATTAAGGCCTTAACTTTTATGAATCATCATTAAGATGATAAACATCTTACAGGCTTCCAAGAGACTAAATGATGACCTGATTGATAAAATTGATTACTTAAGTAATCCAAATTAAATTATTAAACCTAAAAATGACCTGTATCACTTTAAAAAGTCTCATGATCATCTGGTCATGACACTTTATGATACATTTGTACATATAGATGTACAAAATAGGCTAAAAAGCATGGTTGTAGGTATCATTGTGAAGGAACAAGGTGTGATGTGGTCTCTAAATCAAGTATAGAGGTATATTGAGAATTAATAATGGTTCCAAATTATTCAAAACACCTTATATAGGCTCATAATTAGTTATGATATCTCTTAAAGTTAGCCACTTAGTCAAAATGTGGAAAATCCATTATTTTCTAGGCCAAAAGGCCTATATGTAGGACTATAAAGTAATTAAAAAGATATATCCTTAGAAGATTGATTTTTTTTAAATGTGTTTCAAAAATCAAATAAAATATTCCAAGCATAAAAACCTAAAAATATCTTAAATAATCACTTCAAATGCCTCTTAATCATGCACAAGCTCTTAGGTTGGGGTTTTAGCCCTTTCATGGTTCACATATCCGTACAAGTTATAGACCTTAAAAATTGAAATGGATAATGGAAAAGGAATGGGTAAATTGAATCAAAGGTTTCCTAGAAGTTTCACATGTGTGTGAGTGATTTTAGGCCAAAACTCAATTTTCTTGGTAAGGATGCCTAATAGAAACCTAATTAGAGAGAAAATGGAATACAAATTGCACTTTCATTCATACTTAGGTCTTAAAACTTGGAATAAAGCTGAAAGGGGATACTGGGTCATCAAAAATGTCTTTATGTTTCTAATAAAATCTATACATTCTTCGAGATAAGGAGGTTTACTTATTTTGAGGTTATAAGGAATTGAGAGAAATGCAAGCTAAAGGTTCAAAACTAGATATTTTGGAGTGTTTTGTGGATTAAAGTGACTTATTTTAGGTCTTATGTGATGTAGATAGGCCATCCATGGATATAAATTAATTTCTTGAAGGAAAAACTAAGTTTTCACCTTTCTATGACATATTCCAAGAGGAGCAGTTCAAGTAATCAAACCATCAAATAAATGCATACAAATCTTCAAAAACCATTATTAAGGTTACTTATTATATTCTATGTAACTTAGATGAAAATAAAAATTCAAGAGTTAATTGAAAAAATCATTCAAATAGTTAGAGTCTTCAACTATCCTAGGAAGACCTTCTCCCTCTCCTATGCCAAGTCAAGAAGACAAAGTCAACCAAGTTTTAAGAGAACTCAAACAAGCCCTATCAAGGTGGAGAAACAACATGAAGGGATATAGGAGTTGGTTTAGGACTTGATTATGACTTAAATGCATATTCTCAAGGAGGTGACTTCTTCATCAAGGAGGACATGTAAGCAAGAAATATAGGGTATGCAAACAAAGATATAGGTACTTTATGGGTCAAACTCTAGGAATCAATGCCTAAGACTTATTAAATAGTTTAAAAAAATCTTAATTCCAAATATATGACATTTTTTAAAGATTAAAAGGAGGAAATATAGGAAGTACTACGTAGTAGTTGAAGGAGGACTAGGTGGATAACTCATCCTTACTTTTTGGGATACTTTATCTTTCTCTCTCTTTGTTCTCATTTTCTCTTTAAGTATGAATATTTTTGGCATTGGTATGGATACTTAACCTAAGTTATTTAAAATCCTTTCTTATAAAAACACTTGTACTTGTCTCATTGAATTGAATAATATTGAATTTTAGCCTCCTTAATTCTCGTGATTAGTGTATGCTTTACAGTTTATAGATGAATGTCAGTGATCATGAATGCTTCCTTACATTTTCATCTCTTATTCACCTATTTTTAGGTGTTTAATCATATTTTTAAGTTAAATAGTGTGATTTAATATCCTTGTACATTTGGTAAGTGTAATCCTTCACTAGTGCTTTTGAGAGACCTATTTATCAACTACCTTAGATCATGCATCACACTAATATCCTCTATGTGAAACATTTATGTTTGGATATTATTTATTTGAGTAGTGTAATCATATTCATGTCATAATTAATATTATTAGTGTTTATTAGATAAGTGAAGGAGATATTTTGGTGTATCACCTCCTTAGGTAGATTTCCTTTCATGTTATCTTCCTCTCTTTTACCTTGTAAGCTAGTAGTGTAGTGTAGAGATTTTAAATGATACATCAAGGGTAGATATACCTATAATATAGAGATTAAATCCACCTATTAGTCCACCAACAACTTAATATTGTCTACATGTTACTCTAAACTATGAAGGCTTAAACAACTTTAACAAGGGTGCAAGTTTGAGTAGATAATAGTTAGGAGGAGGTAGTTGTCCTATTAACATCCTTGGACTAACCCATGACCTACCCAAAAATCCTATGAATTTAGACCCAATTTATATTTATGGTGGGGAAAGAACAACTAAAAGAACACATATAGACCTTCAAGGATGCCTTGATCATAATTTGAGTCCAACATGAAGATGTTTCTTATAGTTTGTTCCATTAAACTTTATATGATTCAATGTATGGATGATACCTAGGACTCCCAAAAGGATACATCACCTCTTGAGTTAACCTTGAGATTGTGTTTATTAATCACTTTAGACTACCAATAAACCTTGTCATACTCTATCACTAGTTTAAAGATACCCATAGAGAACCCAAGTAACCCATGAGTGTGTTCAATACTAGGTTTTAAAAACTATAGAAAATATTAAAGCACCCCTACACATTGACTAATCCACCTAATATACAAAAATATTTGAGAGCCTTAGACTGCATGACTTCCATGTTCCTTAGAAGGACCCCTATAACTCTCACATCTTTATCCTTGGCCTATAATGAGGAAGTTAGTATTGAACAATAAATAATACCCCAAGGATATGGTGATGGTCCCTTTCCCTCATTAGGATAACCTAATGCCTATAACTAAATTCAATATTCAAGCAAGCCCTTATGTAGAACACTTAGTTAATGAATCTAATCCTAGGAGTTATGTATTCAAGTCTAAATCTAGTGTACAATATGATTACCTTGAACTACATGCCTAAAAATAAGCTCTATGTCCCCCCAAATCACATCTTGATTTAGCTTATGAGCCAAAGAATCATTATAGTTACCTATATAACATGGCTACCACTCTTAGTCAAACTAGTTATGTCACCCCTAACAATAACCAATAGCATATACCTTTGTTCCTAAACAATCATATGCTTACTAACATTACCCACAACATCTTTCATCTTATTTTCCCTACATTTTTTAATGCTAATGTACTAGTGGCTAGCCCACCACCTCAAGTAGGTGTCAACCAAAGTTCCCTTGAAAACCCTAAGGTGGATAATCTACAAAAAATGGTTTCAAGATTGATAAATGATATGGTAAACTTCTATAGATAAGGACCTTTAAACATAAATAAATCTGGAATAACCCACCTCAAAATAGAAATTATAAATTTATAATGGCTAATAGATAGTGGAACACTAGGCCTAATAATGGGAATATACCTAGTCCCCTTGACAACACAAATCAAAACCAAAATAGTGCCTCCAGTTCAATAATCATGGCACACCTAGTCTTATGCACTTGGGGTAGATTTAACCATATAATAGATCATGTTGAAATAGACTATGCTCAATTTTAATTATCCTCAAACATCTTCCAAACATATATGGATAACCTTGAAATAGTGGATGTACCAGATAATGTCAAACCAAACCCTAGTGGAGATAATCCAAGCATTGTCATGGTCTTAGAGACCTATGAATTCCAATTTGAAAGTGAAAATGAGCTTGAAGATAACCTTTATGAGGTATATTCATTTAAATAGTTCTAAATGGGTAATAATTATCATCTAATTAATTTTTAGTTCTTATTGACTACTTATACTCCCCCTAATAACATTCAAGCTCCCCTTTATGAAAATTCCACTAATAATCCTCTTCTCCCGAAAGGAGCCACATCATATTAGCCTATAAACATTGATGTACATCCCCAAGTTGATAAACCATTAAAACTAAGAAAACATGGATATGAAATTATAAAATAACTAAAGAAAACCAAGGCAAACATAACAATATTTTAGCTTTTTTAAATGTCTATTTCGAAATAATTTTTATTTTAGAAAATTTTCTACCCCTAAGAAGAATGAAGCTAGTAACACTATTGATGCTTATGTTGATATTTATAAGGAAAAAATAGAATCCCCCTTTTTTTCTAACATTTATAATCTTTAGAAAAAAACTTAAAGATTTTTTTGGTGGATTCAAGTTATTTAGGTAATGTGATGATCTATTCCATTCGCTAATAAATGGGATTGACACTCGCCAAATTTAATATAAAAATTATTTGTCTAAATAAATCATAAGTGAAGGTCATTGGTGAGTTGAATCACATCCATATGAAATTGGCCTATAATATTTGATTTCATAAATTCATTGACATCCAAGTTTTGGATATTCCAGAGGCATATGGGATGCTTCTTAACCAATATTTGTTATGGACACTCAATGGATACATGACAACCAATTTATCTCATAAGTGGATGCTGAAATGAGGTATGTCTAATCAAAATGAGATTGAGAGGGGACAAAGGTGGCTCACATGATCATATAATATAATAAGACCAATGAAATCCTATATGAAGAATTTAAACTAGGATTTTATGCCCTTGGGAGTGAAGCATAATCTTATGGTGGATTATCCATAAACATGTTGACTTTGCAAGAATGAACTAAATTTGAAGAGTTAGACTAACTAAAAGAGGAGGATATCCTCTATGTACTATATGTATTTTTAGTATATAATCATGCCCCAACATTCACATGGCTTAAACAATGTCATTCACATGAGAAAGAGGAACACAAGAGCTTAGATGCTTTGCATGATATCATGCTAAGTAATTTTACAACCATATTAGATATACTAAAGATCATGATAGAGGCCATTGATATCTGAATAGGAAGGTATACTAGACCTAAATGATGGGAAGGATAACAAGGAATTAAACATATAAATAATATCCATATTAAATAACCCACTACATATAGCATAAGATCATATGTGGCCCCTACAATTTGATGACTCAAAATAAAAGAGTGGGAGTGGTGTTCTAATAGAGCTTATCAACCCAAGAGGAAGTTCATATTTGGTAGCCTTACAACTATAGTTTGATTACACCAATAATGTGGCTGAGTATGAAGCCTTGTTACATGTCTTCCAATTTGCACTAAAACAAAAGTGAAGAACTTGAAATTACTTGGAGATTTATAAATTTTCAAACAAGTTAGATTCCACTATGATTGCAATGAAAAAATACTTTCTAGGTATCACAATAGAGTGGGAACCTAGTTGAATATTTATATGCATTAAAAATCTAAATGCTATCCTGAAGAAAGAATTATATAATAGATGCATTTTCAATAGATTTAAGTACCTTAGAGACCATAACTAATTATAGATTGAGGAAATTCTCAGTTGATCTAGTTTATACTCATTTTATTCTATAAAATGTTAAACACTTCTAAGTATTCAATGATTATCAACAAATAATGTAGTTCATCACCAACACTTATGCACTTGATTCCTAGATCATTGATGAGGATAACAAAGAAAAAGTCAAACTAGATGAAGAGGTCATCAAATTGAATACTAATAACATACTAAAATCTATGGTGTCATTGGAGAGGATATTTGACATGGATTATTAGGGTGAAATGAATATAAAATCTCCTACCAAAGGGATTCCCCATCAACATTATAACTTGGTCAATGTAGAAGAATCAAAGCTTGTGATTTTAAGCACTACTTATACCCAAATTGAAAATCAAAGGATTATGTAAACTTTGAAAAACTTGGGTGACACCATTTCAGAGAGATATGAATATTTGAAAGTATTTAACACCTCTATCCTCACACATTATATTCTATCAAATCATGATGTCAAACCATTTTGTCAAGTTAGAGGCTAGTTAATACATTGTTATAACCTTTAATTATCAAATAAGTGCATCAATTAATTTCTCCAAAGATCATTTACCATGTTAAACACTCCACCTAGGTGGCCAACTTAGTGGTTGTTCAAAATAAGAGTGGGGAGATCAAAATTTATGGACTTCAAAAATCTAAATAAAGCTTTTGAAAAGGAAAACTACCCATTGAATTCACTAGATAATGTCTTGCAAATAGTGGATGGATCTTAAGTGATGTCATTCCTTAATGTATATTAGGTCTAAAATTATGTAATAGTCAACCACAAATACAATATAAAGATAATGTTTACAACTAACTAGGGCATGTTTACATATAAAATTATTTCATTAGTCTAATCAATGTAGGCTCCACCTTCAAGTAGGCCATAGATATTATGTTCAAATACCTCAATGGTAGATGCATAGTAATATACATGAATGAGATGACTTCCATTTACAAAATAAGGGAATATTGTCTGAAAGACTTGAGATTAGTCTTATAGAGGTGTAGAGACCATGAAATCTCCCTAAAACCAATGAAATGAATATTTTGGGTCATAAATGGTAAGTTTTTAGGATATATTATATCTAAATGATTTATATAAATATATTAAATAAGAGTGGAACCCATTATGAAAATTCCATTGATCAGTATCAGAAAATATTAAAAGTCATTCTTTGGAAAAATCAACCCCATAAAGATTTCATCTCGGGTTTTGCAGAGATTGTCAGACTGCTAAATAACATGCTAAAGGAGTAAATTTAACTTTTATGGTATTTATGGAATGTAAAACCCTAAATTTTTAAATTTATGGAATAATAAATTAGGGAATAAATATAGAAACATCAATAGCCTCTAATATGTACAATAATTGATTTATCTAATTATTCTATAAATAGATATGAACTAGAAAAGATCGCATAGCTAGAAAACTGAATGAGATAGATAAGTAACATGTTGGAAACTAGTATAGGAACTATTCAAGGTGTCATAAAAATTAGTTATAAGTCTAAAACCCTCCTAAATAGTAGTGTGGACCTCTAGATAATAACACATCATGCTAGTGTATTTTACATTGCTCTAGTGTCCTTTGGAAGTAGGGATAGTCAGATTTGGGTGGAACTTCACCTAGTTCTCATAAGTTTGTTCCTATGTGAACACATGTTGGTTCACTATATATTCCTTGATTTGACTGATTTAAATGTGAAACCCTAGGCTTCCATGTTGGTTAGGTTATTTTAAGAGCATATGTAGAAAAAGAGTGGTGTTAGCAAGGTAGGATTGACTTCAACTCAACACCCCATGTTTTGAGAATTTCCTACATACCAATACCTCAAAATGGGATCAAGCCTTATTTAGTTCTCCAAATATAAGTGTTGGTGTAAGTGCAAGTGAATTCTATTATGAGTATCAATTTGAGTGTGACTTGAGACTAGAATTTGAGTAAAATGAGCTCTGGGATGCTATATATGGGTGTATGTAAAAGTAGGGTAGAATAAGTATCAATGAACTTGATTTTCACAAATATTTATAAGTTTGTTTATGATTAATTACATCTGATTTCCATATACATGATAAATGAATGAAAGTGGTCTATATATAGCATTATGGTGCTTTTCAAAATGTGAAATAGGTCTAAACTAACCCTATGTTTGCTTTGAGGAAAAAAATATTTGTTGGTAGAGCAAAGAGTAAGGGGAAATTAATGCTACCCTTTGGAAAATAACATAGTGTGTTATAGTCTAAAGGACTAAACTAATGTTTAAGTGGTAAGAGTGGATAAAAAAGAGACCTTGGTGCCTAGTTGGTGTCTTAGTGCTACTTTTGGTATATTTAGGAATGGGTTGGACTCACATAAAATCTTAAAAATGATCAATAGAGGCCTTAATATAGGTTTAAAGATAAACTTAGCATAAGGTGGTCTGAAGTGACACTAATTACACTTATATGATATTTTAGATGACTACATCCCCCCCTTTTATTTTAGAAATGCATCAAAGTGAAACAACTAGGATAAGGGAAAATAAACATACCTAGACTTACCCATATCTAGGTTTGAGTCTATGAACCATGTTCATTATGTGTCCTAAAAATGAAACATGAATATATCAATCCTTATGTAATAAACATAAAAATTAAAGACAAAATTGAGTAAGGAGATGAGATAAAGAGGAAAGGAATGAACACACCTCTTGGGTACACAAATGAATGGTAAAACCTAGTGACATCTTATGTGTGTATGTAGATGTTGATTAAAAAGTGAATAACTTGGGATGAACATATGGATTTCTCAATACTCCTATTTGGGTGGCTCAATAACTCAATTTGGCCTTAACTCCATCATTTCTCACCCTTGTTTGGTGGATCATCATATGTGAATAACTTGAATTGGACTGATGAGCTTGTCTAACCCTCTTATGTAAGTGTCTTAAGAACTCAATTAGAATATGAATCAATCATTACCTACCCATGTGTAGTATATGCATTTGAAGATGAAAATATTGGATGTAACTAAAACTATGTAAGATGGCTTCAAAGCCACTCAGAAACTCTAAAATGTAAAATGGCTCAAGGGTCACTCAGGAACTCTAAAATGTAAATTCTCTCAATGACCACTTGGGAATGAAAACTAATGTAAATAGAAAGACACATCAATTTTGTGTAAACCTAGTACAAATATACTGCAAATGGTGTTTGGAGTAACATTATGGAGAATGGTATAGAGCTACCATTCCATCTAAGAATATCGGTGCCAAACTAAACATATGAGAACAATGTGCCATTCACATGCTCCCAACTCTAATATCTATGTATATGGATTCTAGACTAAGTCATAATAATATGTTTCTAAGTATCTAAAACTAAAATGGGAGTGATTATTCCATGTAGGATTCCCTCACTCTAAAAAAACTTGTGTAATCTACGTAAAAATTAAGTACATATTGAACCTATCTAAAAATCTATGACTGATATTGTAGAAATCTAAACCATAAATACTATACCTTTTAGATGATTCTATAATTTTGTATTTCTAGGGATCTTAGATAGTAGTGTATTCCCTTGGTCAAAATCACACTACACTAGTGTCCTCTATGTTATGCTATTAAATAATTATGTTTTTTATATTCAAAACCAATATTGGTTTATATGTGTCTATGTTTCATTGTATTTTCTTGAGTCTTGGCTTTATAATCTATGTCTGTGTGCTAAAAACTATGTTTTGAGTACACTAGGATGCATTGATATTTGTGATAAACCCCTATTAATGCCCCATTTTTTAAGGGGAGTTCTTAAACCTCTATAATAACTTACCTCAAAATAAGATCAATGCATCATGTATGTTAGATTGAAAACATATTATATGTGTGTGATAAACCAATATAATGTGTATACATGACATTATTATTTAAGATAGTCTAAGGATAGGTTGGTAACATATGATGCATGCTAGATCTATCATTCACAAGTTTGTCAAGATAGATATAAAAATGTAAGCATGTATATGAAAAAAAATCTATATGTAATTTGAGTAAACTACTTAGGGGGATGGGGCATGATTTACATTAAGGCACCGAAAGAGGAAGGGGAGATGCATAAGGTCCCTCATGGCTTCACACACTAGATGTGAGTGTAATAATTAATAGATAATTATCATGGCCATGATGCATATATGAAAGCATACATAAAAACATTAGAGGCACATAAAGTAGTTGAATGCGCCATAATACAAGGGACATGGGCACATGTCACTATGTCTGAGAATAAATAAATAAAAATTTAGAAGGACATGATTAAATGTCCACGTACATAAAGAGCAAACAAGGTTAACTTAGATCCACATGGAAGGACATGTTTAACTGTCCATATACAAAATTAAGAAGGAACACACAAAGACATGGGCACATGTCCAGATCATACATATAGTGAAGGAAGTGTCTTAGTTATATAGAACAATTGTATATTCAAATGCCCTTGAATATATGTTGAAGAAAAGAGATAAAATCAAATATAAACTAGTAAAGTTAGAAATTAAAGTATGCATAACATGTGGTATAGATTTGTGTAAGAGAAAAAATGTCAAAAGTTGATTCTATAGTAGTATTAGTCAATAAAAAATTAGTGTAGTACAAAATGATATAACCTGAAAAATTAGAAGTTATGTAGTATGATTCCCCCAATGGGTGAATGTATGAATGTTGAATCTATGTGTCTATGTATGTGGACCTAGTGGGTAAATAGCAGTAAATCTAAAATTTTATGGTGGACATGAGTCCTATAATGATCTATGAGGACTCAAAGAGAAAAAGTGAAGCATGTATATAAAGGACTATTTCAGATAATTTGGACTTATATTCCTAAATTGGATGAGAGATAATCTTTTAAAATTAATAGTTTTTGGGTTATGTAAAAATTGGACATGAAGAGTATGGTAATAATTTGGATCTACTCCCCATTTATTAGATTGGATAAAATTTAAAATTATAAAATTTTGAATAATGTAGGTGTATTATTGATATTTGATTTTTAGTTGTACTATAGATAAGTCCAAATTATATGAAATAGTCCCTTATATGATAAAACCAACTAAACTAGCATAGATATAATATGCAGTACCTAGAAAATAGAAAGAATGTCGACATGAAAATGCCTATAATGTAAAATTTGTATATTTTGAGAAAAGATTTATATGTTTTTTATATTTTTTAATATCTTATATTGTTTTTGTATTTCTTGAATATAATATATATACAAGCAACATGAAAATGAAACTATATATAAAGATCAATGTAAGAGAAAATATGTATAATAAAATTATGAGAACATACTAACTGATGAGTCTTAGAAGAGGCTCACTATAAAGGTGTTCTATATAAATAAAATAAAAGTGACCACATGTGTTGTACAAGGTGGTATATGAGATCTATGAATCAGATGTATTAATTAATTTGTAGTTGAAACTAAATGTGGAGTGTGGATATGAATCTATGGATCTGACTAAAGAGGCTTGTGATCTTTAGGGTTCTAGGGACCTATATGGTATAATAATTTGTGATTGGCATGGGTGATCTATGTTTTAACACTGATCTCGATTATAATGGTGTATATAGAGACTCTTTATAGTACACAACATGTATACGATGTAGGTGTCTCTCTAATAAAGGTATTTGTGAGAGAGTATGTGTATGTGGTAATCCTATAGGAGTAGACTTCACCTACACTTGTGACTCAATAGATATAATAGGTTTTCTAATGGGAGATATATGTGGAGTTTTTAATAGTGGTTATAATGTAATTAGCTATGGAATGGGTAAAGGATACTCATATGGAAGGCCCTAGACTTTAACTACCTGATTAGAATGTATATGCTTAAGACATCTATGTATGGTGGAAGGAATTGCTCAATATTATTTTATCTAAGGCTTAACCAATAACAAGTCAAATGTGTCAACATTAGGTACAATCATAATATGGTGGTAAAAAGTATGGGATAAACTTATAATGGAAGCACTATCTCCCAAATGAAGCTCTAAACATGGCCACTAAAGCCACAAATAATTGTATCTATTAAAGAAATATCATACTCTGAATGACCCAAGTGATTTATAAGTGTAATAGTACACATATTAATGCTTAACTCATTTTCAACCATGAAAATCTAAATAAGATGATGATAAATGTAAGATCATATAAAGAGTGCAAATAAATCTTAGTCATCATCAATGATTTCATTATCTAAGATTATGATGAGAGGTCTATCTATAACTATAGTATGATACAAACTAATGATATTATTTATAAGGTTTGTCTCTATCATATGAGTATGATAAGATGTTGGTGGTGGATATGCTTGATAAGTATAATGAACACCTGAGTGTTTTATATTTCATTATATATATGCTTTAGAAATGGGTCTCAAAATATTTTCATTACTTTTATTCATTTGGTTGTGATCTAGGTGCCTTTATAGGAGTGTTCACATTAATGATATTATCTCGAATCAAATATTATATCTTATATAATAAGTTGATGCATTTATTTTTAGTATTTCTTGGTTCCCTATGAGAATCACAAAATACATTAGAATCATAATTCCTTGGAAGAGGCCTAGTCATATCAACATTTTTGATAGGAAGGAGAGATATGACATTACATTCCAAAATTTTTTGTAGAAAACGTGTTGATGATTTAGGAATATTTTTGAAAGGTCTCCTTGGAGGAGCTAATAAAACCATGTGAGGATTTGTATCTAAGGCTATATTAACTTTGCCTTTTGCTCATTTTTTTTTTCAATTGGCCTCACCTTATATAAGGGATTATTGAAACTCTTATTAGTTGAATATTATCCAATTATGTACTTTAATTTACCCATAGAGATAAGCTTAACATCCCATTCTTTCACTATATGGCATAGATATATGAGTGATGGTTTTTTTTTTTAATAGTATAGCTTCATGTAACACTAGTAATAAACTCTACTTGAATATATCTTGGAGTTCTCTATCTACCATTGGGATAGTCATTTTTTATAATATAGTTTTATATCATAATACATATTTAACTACTGGCTCATTATAATTTTTCTTGAGTTGTAAATCTTGAGCATGGGAAACCTTATCACTGATGTTGATTTAAAAGTGTGCCAAAATATATTTTCTAGTGGATTAAATGTTTTGATGGACTGATTAAGAAGATCATAGAACCAATGTAATTCATATTTCTTTAAACAATGGGGAAAAAATTAGTCACAAGCCAATCATTAGACACATAGTACAAACATGATGTGTGAAAAGCATGTAGATGATGTTTTGTTTACCCTTACCATCATACAAGGTAAGATTAGGTGACACAAATCTAGAGGGTAAAGGATTTATTTTTATATGTTGTACCAAAGGTGTATGTGGTATCATATGAGCTTCCAAAGCATAAGATGGTTTAGTAACACACTACTAAATATGTAACACCTTAGAATATATAGAATAGATATCTTGTTAAATGGATTGAACATCTGAAGAGGAGGGATGTGTACTAGCCACAAGATATGGTGCCACTAGTGAAAGTTGGATAATTGTAGTAGGTTGTTGTATAGTCTATGTTTCCCCAAAAATAGGTATGATAATATTAGTACCTATGGGATTACAATATTAAACAAGTGATGTGCTCTTTATTTATAATATATCTTGATAAATATATACATGATCATGGGTATATTCCCTAATTCTATCTCTAAAACTTTTTAAGACCTCATCTCTATTAATTATTATATTATCATCATTGAGGGGGAGTGTGTCCCAAGTCCTATCTTGTTTATCATCAATATATTGATTGCATTGCTCATGTTCTGATGTATTACTATTAAAGTACACTTAATCAAGATGTGAAGGATAAATGAGGGGCATTGTAATTGGTCCTTTATCCATGGTGTAGTATCAAATGAAAGTAATCTGGGTATGCTCAATAGGGTTACCTCTAAGCCTAACACTTATTCTTAAAGTAAGAGATATAACTTTTTGAGATGACCTATATTAAGAAATGAAAGAGAGATGTTATAACAAAATATATGAAATCAAAAAATCCTAACACAATATATAGAAATAGGAAAAATAAGGATACAAACCCTAGGAACATCTAGGGCTAGGGTTTGTGCACTATTTGAAGTAATTTAGGTTCACCAAATGATTTAAATTTTAAAGGATTTATGAAATGTAAAACCATGGGTTATTAAAGTCTTGGAATAATAAATCAAGGAATAAATATATAAATATTAATAACCTCTAATTTATAAAATAATTGATTTATCTGATTATTTAATAAATAATAATGGAATTAAAAATGTGTGCTTAGTTCGAAAACTAACTAAGATGAACAAGTGATAGGATGAAATGTAGTATAGGAACTATGAAAGGTTTCATAAACAATAATTACTAGTAATATACCCTCCTAGACAATAGAATATCTATCTAGATATTATAGTACCATGAAAGTGTCTTATGTGTCATGCTAGTGTCCTTTGGCATTAGGATAGTGAGCCTCTGGGTGAACCTTCACCTAGTTCAATGAAGTATGTACCTATGTGAAGGAATGTTGGTTCATTTTTTATTCCTTTTTTTGATTGATTTAAATGTGAAACCCTAGGCCTCCATGTTTGTTAGGGTATTTGAGGAGCACAAGTATAAAAAGAGTGGCATTAGCAGGTTAGGATAGATATCACCTTAACACCCCATGTGTTGAACATTTACTTCTATACCAATACCTTAAAAGTGGAACAAACCTGATGTATTTATCTCAATCTAAGTGCTAGTGTAAGTGAAATTTAATTCTAGTGTGAGTACTATTTTGAGTGATTTGATTGTTACTTGAGACTGAAAGCCTGTGTAGTTTGAGATTTGGGCTACTATAGATGGGTATATGTAGAATTAGGGTGGAATAGGGATCAATGAACTTGATTTACACAATTACTTCTAAAATTATTTATGAATATTTTCACATGATTTCCATCTAAAGGATAAATGAATGAAATGGGTCTATGTATAGTGTGTTGGTGTTTGTCAAGATTTAAAATAGGTCTAGGTTGGCCCTATCTTTATTTTAAGGAACAAAAATATATCCATTGGGAGAGTAAATAGAAAGGGGACATTAGCAATGAGCTTTGGTACATAGTAGAGTGAACTATAGTCCAAAATATTGTGTAAATTTCCAAGTGGCAAGGGTAGGTGAAAAATAGACCTAGGAGCTTAGGGGGTGGCTTAGTGCTACTTTTGGTATATCTGGGAATGGGTTAGACTCATATAAAAGCTATAAAATGATCAAGAGATTCCCTAATATAGGTTTATGGATATTTTAGGGATAACACGGTCTCAAGTGATACTAATTACACTAAAATGACATTTTATATGACTACACGAGGCTAAGGTCGAGTGGAAAATTGAAACACAAGCTACCTTTGCTCAAATCAAGATAACAATTGTAAGGACATCAGTGCTTATTAGTCTTGACTACATGTAGCCATTATACATATATTTTTTTGCTTTAGTAAAATCAACTATGTATATCCAAATAAAAATAAAAAAAGATGGGGATGAAATTCCTCTCTCATTTATGAGTGATCCACTTAGAAATGATATGCTCAAATAATCAACCATTGATAAACAAGTTTTTTCTTTGAATAAAGTAGTTTAAAAAATTAGGCATTAAAGTATTTATTGTTATTTTTAACCTAACTATTAATTTAATGCTAATGAAAAGTGAGTTAGTAAAATGGTATGGGAAATGGATGAATACTTTAGAAGAATTTGACCTGGTGATGTAGCTAATGAACATTTTTAGAGGCCAAAGACTCAACAAAACTATTGTTGATGTTGATCCACATAGCATATGCTGGTAATATACAATAAAAATCATCACAAATGATCATTTAATATAATGTGGACTTATGACACCCAAATTGGACTAGAGATAATGTTATAAAAATAATAATTTTTATACATTCCAAACAAACTAAACTAGGAGAAAGGTAATTATTTCAATCTATTACCCATTAATTTCAATGGATAGAATTTAGAAATAGAGAATTTTGAGTATTTTAGACTTATTTATAAGATTTTATTTTTAGAGTTGGACTAGTAATAAGTCCAAATTATTTGAAATAGTCCCTTACAAATGATAACTTATATCAAGATGTAGTCTTTTATTAGTTAAACAATGAGTGGCCAACTCACTTGAATGCCACTCAGAGAAGGGCATTACACCTAGAAAATTAATAGTTTCATGATAAAATTAGGCATGTTGTATAGGAAAAAATATGAAGTTATTTATTTAAGATAACTTAGGAAAGATGAAGAAACTAAATTACCCACTAGTTTTAATGAGAAGTATGGTGATTGTCATGATTCATAGAATTCCATGAACTGCCAAATAATTAGAGATAGATATTATTATCCTCAAATTTTGAAATATACCCATGTTCATGTAAGGAGTTACCACATTTGTCAAGTAACTACACATTTTTGAAAATATTTTCATTGATGTCAAAGGTCTAGCATTATTGGTGATAAAAGCCCCATAACATTTAATGGTGTTTTTAATATTCATATCTTGGCTAATGTGTGTTATTATTTATTTAATATTAATAATATATTTTTGGTTGTATATAAGTCAAAATAGATCCCATGGAGAAGTCAAAGAGTCATGGGTTAAAGATAAAAGAGGAATGGGATGCATTTTCTCATGAAGAGTAACCTTGAGGAATTCTAAGGGTCACCATGTGAAGACAAAAGAGGGTATGGTGCATTTTTCCATGAAAGGACACATTGAGGAATATAAAAAGTCACCAAGATAAATACAAAAGATAAAATTATGAATTTTCTTATGAAGGGTCACCATGTGACTTTTCAAATACAAGGATACGAAGGGTCATGCAAGTTTGGTGCCATTTTACATGAAGATTGAAGGGTCACAAAGGGTGAGTGCCAAAGGTCATTTGGAAAGCTATAAATAAACACTTGAGAAGACATTTGTAATATGCAAGAGAGTGCATGGTTTGTATTTGTTTTTGAAGAGAGAAAATCAAGATATATTATAGATTTCTATCATTTTTTGAGTAAGCAACATTGAGAGATAGTTATGTTTTATACACAAGAGGGATTGGTGCTCCTGTGGTTTGGTACTCACAAATCTTTGCAAGGGGTTGGTACTCCTGTGAGTTGGTGCTCAAAAATAGTTTTTATTTTGATGATCAACAAAAGGGGTTGGTGCTTTTAAAATTTGGCTCTTGTGAACTTTGTAAATTGAGTTGGTGCTCATTCATATACTTGAGATTGTTCTGTATGGGTTTTCCCACTTTGGGTTTCTACGTAAAAATTTGGTGTTTATCTCTCTCTTATGTGGTTCATATTATTGTTTTAGTTTTATTTCATATCTTAAATATGTGATTAAGTGATTAAAGAAAACAAGATCAAGTAAAAGATATATAATATACTGATTCACCCCCCCTCTCAGTATATTTCATGCTTAAAAATTGGTATCAGAGTAGATTCCTTTAGAAAAAGTTTAATAGCTTGAAGGTAGATCAGGAAAGCATGATGGTTGGATCACATGAAGGTTTTTATACAAATAATCCATCTTTTTTTGATGGTACAAATTATGATTTTTGGATCATAAAGATGAAGGCTTATTTTATGGCCCTTGGATTCAACATTTGGAAAGTAGTGGTAGAGGAATATGAAGAGACACAGACACTTATAACTACTTTAGAAGAAAAAATGCAAAGTGAAAATAATGATAAAGTTTTAAATGTTATTTTATGTGGTTTATGTGAATCATAATTTGTTAAAGTTATGCAATGTAAATTTTCTCATGAAACTTGGGTAAAAGTTGAGAATATTTACAAAGGTGATGGAAAGGTTTAGCAAGCTAAGCTTCAAAATTTTAGAAGATAGTTTGAGAGTTTGAAGATGGAAGAGGAAGAAAATATAGCACGTTATCTTTTTTGGGATAATCAAATAGTTAATCAGATTCAAGGTCTTGGAGAGAAATTAGAAGAATCAATTATGGTACAATTTTTTTTGAGATATCTACCATTGAGATATGATGCAAAATTTTTGGTAATTTAAGAGATGAAAAATTTATCCAAGCTAAAGATGGATGAGATACATGGTATTCTTATGGCATATGAGATGTAGACCAAACAAGAGAAACCCTCAAAGAGAGAATATTCTTTCAAGACATGAAAGAAAGAGAAGGCTAAGATTCAAGAATCAAGTGACAATTCTAGTGATGATGAAGATGATAATGGAGCTCTATTCATTCTCAAGCCAAAAAAGGGAATAAGTAAATATTAAGAAAAATTAACTTTTAAATGTTTTAATTGTGGAAATATTGGATATTTTTTAGCTAAGTTCCTAGCTAAGGGTAATGGTGACAATGAATAAATAAATCCTACATACAAGAAGAATTTCAAAGGAAAATTCAATAAGGAATTCAAGAAGAAGATTTTGTATTCTAAAGATCCTAGCTTAGTCGAAGATAGTGGAGTCAATGATTTAAAAGAAGAAGAGATTCTATTCATGGCTATACATGAAGATGCCTTCACAAGAAAAAGTATAGATGATCAAGAAGAAGAACAAGATGAAGCCAAAGTGAATCTAGAAGGAGAACTAATTCGTGCCTTAGAAGAGTTAAAATTTATTGAGAAGAAGAATTGAAGATTAAATCTCCAGATCAAGAAAAATGAAAAGGAGTCAAAGGAAATAATTAAAGATATACAAGCACACTTTGAAGAATCCAATAAGAATGAAAAATATCTAATGGCATAGCTTCATAAATTAAGTGAATAATGTGAAAATTATGTTATTTAAATTGCTTCTTTAAAATTAGATCTTGAGAAAAAAAATGAAATAATCAATGATAGATCAGCCAGTGATTCAAAATTTGAGAATAACACTAATATGTTGAATAAGATATTAGAAAGTCAAAGATTAATGTTAGATAAGATAGGTATCATATTTTAAAAAGATAAAGGGGAAGCCACTACTTTTAAATACAATGAAAAAGGAAAGAGCTACGTTGAAGCTCTTACAAAAGAGGAAATAAAAAGGGAAGAAGTTAAGAATATAGAGGACATCTCAAACAAAGAAGGTTGGAAGAAACAAAGATACAAAAGGCAATTAGGTCAAAGATACACAAATAGGTATTATTTTTATGGTTACTATTTTTATTTTAATATATATGGTCATAATAAAATAGAATGTAAAAAAAGGGCTAACAATTTTAGAAATAAGGAGAAGAAAATTCATGCAAAGTCAAGTAGAATCCACAACTCTTTTGCTCCTCTATCAGGATTTAATTAAGAGTCCACAATATGTTACAAGTGAAAAAACTTTGAAAACATAGCTTGGTACCATAGAAGTGTGTTTGAGTCAGTCAAGAAGGACTAGAGTTTCAAGGCTCCATTCATCAAGAAAAATGTTCAGACATGCTCATGGTAGAAGAAACAACCTAAAAAACCTATGTTGGTATAGAAAACTTTACATGCAAGAAATGAAGAAAAGCCATGGCTCATTGATAATGGATGTTTTATGCACATGATAGGAGACAAGATCAGGTTCATAACCTTGAATAAGATCAATGGTGGCACAGTGAAATTTAGAGATAATACTACTGCTAGAATTGCTAGAAAAGGTACACTAAGTTTGGATAATGGTAGAACTAAAACTAAAAATGTTTTGTATGTAGGTATCAAGAATAATATTTTGAGTGTAAGTCGAATGTGTGATTAGGGGAACACACTAAGTTTTTATTTAGAATCTTGTGAAATTAGGAGAAAAGATTCAGATGTGTTGTTTACATATACTTAGAGAATAGGTAATAATTTGTATATGTTATCAGACATCAAAGGTCAAAGATGTTTTCTGAGTTAGATTAAATAAATTTGGATATGTCATAAGATAATGGGCCACATAATATTTGATAATATTGTCAACATCAGTAAGAAGCAATCAATCAAAAATCTTCCAAAGATTACAAAGCCATCCAACAGGCTTTGTGAACCTTGTCAACATGGGAAGTAGGCTAGAAGGTGGTTCAAAACAAAAGAATACTTGACCACTTTAATGTTACAACTTGTTCACACTAATCTATGTGGACCTATGAGAACTCAAAGTACCTAAGGTGAGAAATATTTTAAGTTTTTTATTGATGATTTTTCATGTATGAATTGGGTAATGTTTTTAAAGAAAAAATTAGAAGCTTTCAGACATTTCAAAGAATTAAAAAAATTAGTTGAGAATGAAATTAGTTTGAAGATTAAGTGTCTAAGATAAAATCAAGGAGGATAATTCATGTAAGATTAGTTTATTGAGTTTTGTGAAGACCATGGAGTAAAGAGACATTATTCAGTTGCTAGAACTCCACAGCAAAATAGAGTTATTGAACAAAGAAATAAAACATTTCAAGAGATGGTGATGACAATGCTAAATGAATCCAAGATACTAGATAAATATTTGAGAGAGGTAGTTGTTATATTAGTACATATTTATAATGGAGAATTATTGAGATTCAATAGTGACAAGACTCCTTATGAGCTATGGAAAAATAGACTAGCAATAATTGATTATTTTAGAGTTTTTAGTAGTAGATGCTTCATAAAGAGAACTGATGAAAAACTTGGTAAGTTTGAATCCAAAGTAGATGAAGGTATATTTCTTGGTTATTATTGAAAAAGTAAATGTTATAAATGTTATAACAAAATAACCAAGAAAATTGAAAGTGCAAGTATCAGGATAGAAGAAGATGGAACACAAATAATCAGTGATCCAGTAGAAATTCTTGAAATCATTAAAGTGGAAGATTTTGAAGAATCAGACGAAGCTGAGAAGAAGGAGAAAAAGGACACCAAAACTCCATATAAATATTTTTAGAGAAATCATAATGAAAGTAACATCATTGGGGACATAAATGAAGGAATTTGCACTAGAAAAATGATGGTGAGTATGAGCAAGTTAATTTTTCTTTATTATCCAAAATTTAGCCTAAAACTTTTTTAGAAGCTAGACATGATAAGTATTGGGTTAAGGAAATGGATGAAGAATTAAATTAGATAGAAAATAATGATACTTGGGAATTAGTTCCTAGACTAAAAGATCCAATGTGATAGGAACAAAATGGGTTTACAAAAATAAGTTAAATGAAAATGAAGAAGTGACCTAGAATAAAGCAAGATTAGTATGTAAAGGATATGCACATATTGAGGGAATAGATTTTGAAGAAACTTTTGCACTAGTAGCAAGGCTAGAGGCTATTAAAATGTTTCTTCCATATACAGTGTTTAAAATTTTCAAAGTGTTTTAGATGGATGTCAAATCTACCTTCCTAAGCATGAATCTAGAAGAAGAGGTCTACACTGAGCAGCCTAAGGGATTTATTCTCTCAAATATTAGTAGCCATGTATGCAGATTGAATAAAACATTGTATGGATTGAAACAAGCTCTCAGAGCTTAGTATGCAAGACTTGATAAGTACCTATAGGATCAAGGTTTCAAGAGAGGATTTGCTGACAGTACTCTCGACATCAAAATAGAAGGTGAACATCAATTGATTGTTGTGGTATATGTTGATGACATAATTTTTTGAGGAAATATTTAAAAGATGACAAAATAATTTTTTGATAATATGCAAAAAGAATTTGAGATGTCTATGCTTGGAAAATTTTCATTTTTCTTAGGATTGTAAATATTTTAGTTAGATAAAGGAATTTTCATATCTCAAAGTAAATATGCTAGGAAAATGTTGAAGAAATTTGGTTTTGAGGATTGTGTACTACTTGGCACACCAATTAGTATAGGAAATAAGGTAAGCAAGGATGAAGATTCACCTATTGTAGATTAATCTTTGTATAGATCTATGATTGGTAGTCTTTTATATTTGATAACATCAAGGCCAGACATCATGCATGTCAGAGGTATGGTTACAAGATATCAGCCAGCTCTAAAAGATAGTCATGTTTAGTTGATAAAGAGAATATTTAGATATATAAAGAGGACATTTGATTATAGATTATGGTATCTGATAGGTAGAGATTTCACTTTGGTTGTTTATATAGATTTAGATTTGGTAGGTTGCTTTGATGATGGAAAGAGTATAAGTGGAGGAGCTTTCTTCCTTGGTTATAGCTTAGTATCATGGCTAAGTAAAAAGTAGAATTCAGTATCACTTTCTATAGTTGAAGTAGAATATATTGTAGAGGTATTGTGTTGTACTCAAGTGCTTTAAATGAATTAAACCTTATAAGATATAAAGATAAAATATGATTAACCTATTTCTATTCTATTAATATTTAAAATAATCTAATGATACATTCAAGAACAAACCATAATTCCATTAGATATCACTTCTTGAGAGAGCAAGTTGTAGATCAACAAGTTAAGATGGAATATATTAGTACTACAGAGCAAATTGTAGATATTTTCACAAAGGCACTACTAAAAGACACATTTGAGTATCTATGAGAGAATTTGGGAGTAATTTATTCTACTTCCTACCATTGAGGAACAACATCTGTTGAGAGGGAGCTAAGTTTTAGCTCCAAGTAGGCCCTTTTCCATTGATTTCAAAGGAGGAGAAAAATATAAATACATATAGGTATAGGTATGGGTGCATAAATAGGTATAAGGAACATGTATATGTTGTTATAGTAAGGGGGAGTTACTATATTATTTTATGATGGCAGTATGTGCAGGTTGACATATATAGTATAAGTTTTAAGATGTGGTAGTTTCAATTTGAGGTTTCCATCAATGACAAAGGGGAGATTGTTATAAATATTATCATTGATGTCAAAGGTCTAGCAGTATTGGTGATAAAGGCCCCATCACATTTAATCATTTTTTTAATATTCACATCTTGGTTAATGTGTGTTAATATTTATTTAATATTAGTGAATATATTTTTGGTTGCATATAAGTCAAAATAAGGCCCATGGAGAAGTCAAGGAGTCATGGGGTAAAGATAAAAGAGGAATGAGATGCATTTTCTCATGAAGAGTCATATTGAGGAATTCTAAGAGTCATCATGTAAAGACAATAGAGGGTATGACACATTTTTCCATGAAGGGACACTTTAAGGAATACAAAAAGTCACCAAGATAAAGAAAAAAGAGGAAAGGATGCATTTGTTTTTAGAAGTGTCACCATGTGACTTTTTAAATGCAAGGATATGAAGGGTCATGCAAGTTTGGTGCCATTTTCCATGAGCATTGAAGGATCACAAAGGGTGAATGCCAAAGGTCATTTGAAAAGCTATATATAAAGGCTTGAGAAGCCATTTTTAATATGAAAAAGAGTGCATGGTTTGTATTTGTTTTCAAAGAGAGAAAAGTAAGAGATATTTTAGAGTTATATCATTTATTGAGTAATCAACTTTGAGAGATAGTTTTGTTTTATACATAAGAGGGATTGGTGCCCCTGTGGGTTGATGCTCACAAATATTTGCAAGGGGTTGGTGCTCTTGTGAGTTTATGCTCACAAATAGTTGTGTTGGTACTTGCAAAAAGGGGTTGGTGCTCTTTCAAATTGGTTCTTGTGAACTTTGTAATTTGAGTTGGTGATCATTCATATACTTGAGATTTTTCTCCATGGTTTTTCCCACTTTGGGTTTCCACATAAAAATCTGGTCTCTCTCTCTCTCTCTCTCATGTGGTGCATATTATTGCTTAAATTTTATTGCATATCTTGAATGCATGATTAAGTGATTAAAAAAAATAAATCAGATTAAGTAAAAGATATATAATATACTGATTCACGCCCCCCCCCCCCTCTTAGTATATTGTATGCTTAACACAAATAAGGAACACACTCCATCCATGTCACTATATCCAATTATTAATTTGCATCTATTTTTTAAGTGGGGACTTCATTTTTTAGGGACTATCAATTCCAACTCCTCTATGGGACACAAATTCATCCTTAATCTAAATGTTTATTATACGTTTTAGACTGAAGCTAAAGAATTCATAAAATACACAATTGAACTGGTGATCGGCTTCCTTGAGGAACACATCATAACAAGGTCTCACATGTCATTTATTCTAGTATGTGATGTTGGAGGTTTATCAATGATGTCTCCAAGATGACCAAGGATGTTGATGAGGTGTCATGTGTGCTAGAATGATAATGACAAAGTGTGCTTCAATGTTCTTTCATAGTTATTTAGTGTTTGATTTGGATAGGCAATTGATGGATGTTATTAATTGTAAAAACATGTTTTAGAGACCCTATGAGATGTTATGAGTTCTTAGAGTGGTTATGGAAGTCAACAAAATTCATCATAACAATCATATGAAGGTCTAAGCTCAAGTAGTCATCTTTCTAGATAAATCTAAGTGAGAAAATTGATGATATTATATTTCACACGTGTGAAGGTTTTAGGATAAGTTTGATACATAGATGGTTTTCCCTATGTCAGGAGATCATATGGTTCAAATTTTAAGTCTAAACATGGAGCGCAACAAAAGTTATTAAGGTGCAAATTTGGCTTCTTAGATATAGTTTACCAAGTTCCCATACTTAGCCAAACTTATGATATCAAAGATCTATGGATAGAATTTAACTGGACCATAGGTCTAATGATGAGCATTTAATCTAACCAGATAAGGATCCAATGGCATGGTTCAAAGTCAACTAGTCAAGATTATATGCACTAGTGACATGTGTGTCTATCTCATTGATTTGAAAAAAGGTAAACGGTTCATGGGTATTCGTATAGATAGAGATCAATGGTGTGGGTTGAGTCAAATATTCAAATGTGCAAAAGTAACATAGATCTACCAAGTGGCACAATTTTAGGATATCAGATTAAAGATTAATGATGAGTATTATAAGATAAAGACAAAGCTACTCCTGAGGAGATCAACAATGTGTATTTGTTCAAAGTTACCAAGAAACACAAGATAAGGTCAAAGTGTCTGATGTTTAACATTTGTTCGGTAACCATTGGAATTTGAATATTCAAATTAATGAGGGAAAACTAGTTTGGAGTTTGTGATTTATATATTTTGATCCAAGATGAATTTATTGATGTAATAAAAAGGAAAGTTGTAAAGGACTTCAAGGTGAATCTAGAGAATCTAGTTAGAATGTCTAAATGTTTGTACATTCAAATTTATGGAGATTCAAAGATGAATATTTACTCATTCATGGTGCTACTATGTACAAAATATTATTTGAGTTCAAAATTATGCTTTATCGGCATAGTGTTTTGGTAGGAGCAATCATCTAAATATGTCTTAGAGGTCATATAGAGTGGACCCATGTATTTGAAAGTGATCTTGTGTTCTTGTTTCTACTCGATGGGGTGCTAAAGGGTTAATATGTCTCCATGAGACCTACAAAGGATACTAAGGCCTAATTAAAAGGCATAACCGCTTGAGTGTGATGCATAGATGCTATGGCCAACTTATGATAATGTATTTGAGCAATGTGTTAGCATGTTATATGTCTTAAGTGTTAAGGCAAGTATTATGAATGACCTAGATGTTGACATTCATGAAGAATATATAAAATGTGGAGACCAAGGCAAAGGTTTCTAGACATTATGTGAATTTGTTGAGAGAGAAGAAGATAGAAACAAAGAAAAGAGATCAAAGTAAGTGTGTTTAGTGCATAGACTAAAGTACAAAGTAGATGGAGGATGAGTTAAAAAGCTTAGAGAGATCCAAAAGGATGTTTGGATTCATTGCTTGTAAGAGTATGTTTGAGTGTGTGTGTGACGAGTTGAAAAGAGAGGTGTTAAACATTTTTTCTCCAATTAGATTGATCTACAATCAAAATTATGGGTTATTGATTTCATAAGGTGTTGTGTGAGTGCATGTTCATACTTAGGGGTGGGTGTTCCTTATGAAGTTGTTGCTTCAATAAAAGGTATTCTATTTGTAATTATCTTATAGGACAAGTATTCCATGTGCTTGTAGGCTTGAGAGTGGGTTTTATTCTTTAAAAGGGTTTCCCATGTAGATTTTGTGTTATGTGTGTGATCTTGAATCATCTTTCTTATTCATTGTTATGAATATCTTGTATGATTTATGAATGCTTGTGATCATTGATTAAGAGTTTGAAAGGATTAAAATTAAATTTTGAAATATCTTGCATCATTGATTTAGCTGCCACTTTTAGTTATTGTACCTCTAACAATTAGTACCAAAGCATGAACTTTCATGCAAATTTAACCACTTAAAGGTGATATAAGGTACAATATGGGTATTCATCAAATGCAAAAGGTTTTTTTAAATAAGAATTCATCAATATTAAATCGATCTAATTATGATTTTTAGAGTGTGAGGATGAAGACCTACATCATGTCAATAGGGTTTGACATTTGAAATTTTTTAATGGATGGATATTCAACCCCCTCACCCCCCCCCCATCTAGTATAGCTAATAAGAAGCTATGTTAGAGTAATTATAAGGCAATAAATGCCATATCTTGTGGTCTTTTATAAATTAAATACACCAAGGTAATTCATTGTAAATCATCCTAATAGATATGGGATAAATTATAGATCATTTATAAAGGGGATTCAAAGGTCAAGTTAGCCAAGTTACAAACTCATTGGAGACAATTTGAGAGTCTCAAGATGAAGGAATAGAATTCAGTAACATCATTTCTACAAAGAGTTGATATTGTATGAATCATCAAAGGTCTAGAAGAGGAGCTTGAAGAAGCTACTATTGTGAAAAAGGTATTAAGGTCTCTTACCTTAAATTCTTATTCAAAGGTTTCTACCATAGAAGAGAGTCATGAAATCACACAAAAAAAACATGGATGAACTGCATGGTACTCTCATAGCCTATGAGATGAGAGTTAATGATGACAAATCACCAAATAAGGAAGCAAGATTCAAAATAGAAATAAATTCAAAGAAGAAAACTCAAGTTAAGGAAGTAAAGTATGATGATATTGATGAAGATGAACTAATTACTTTGTTTATAAGCAAATTAAAAATAGGTTTAGGAAAGTATAAGGGTAAACTACCCTTTAAATGTTTCAATTATGGAGAGGTAGGACACTTTTCTAATAAGTTCCCTCATAAGCATAAGAAGTATGATGATGAAGACCAAGATGAAGGAAATAATATATTTAGGTCTGATAAGAGATAGAAAGGATTCAATAATTATAATGACAAAAATATTCTAAACACTAATCAATATTTTAGATCATCAAATGAGAGTGAAGACAATGATTATGTGTTTGATAATGAAGATGATGGTCATGTTGAAGATGAAGTCCTCTACATGGTTGAGGAAGGAAGTTGATCATATTAAAAGGAGTCTATTTGGAGTGATACAGATAATGAAGAAGATAAGGAAGACTATGAGACTAAGTTGATTAATGCCCTTGAATATCTAAATCTTGGAAAGAAGAAGACCAAAATGTTGAAGTTACATATGAAGGAAAATTTAGAGAAATTCAATATGTATGAGGCTAGAATTAATGAAGATGCTAAGGAGTATGAAGGTATAGTTAAGCATCTAAATAGTCAATTAGAAATTCTATTTGACAAGGCTAAAAGCTAAAGAAGATGAGTGTTTAAGGTATGTGATTGAAAATGAGTCATTGAAAGCTAAGTTGGAAAATACATCTCGTAGGATGAAGCCTTTTGTGATGTTTGATAAGAGATCAAGTGATCTAGCTTACATTCTAAATAATCAAAAGCATGCTAGTGATAAAAATAGTTTTAGTTACAAATAATAATAAAAGATTGAAAATAAAGATAAGGTGAAGACTAATGTGAACAAATATAATCATACCTTGAGGGTTAACAATCAATCTTGGAATGAAAATGTTGGTAGAATAAGGATAAATTAGATTAGACAACCAAATGCCATGAGGTATGTAAATTTCAATAGTTATTTCTATAATTGAAATAATTTTGGTCATAGGGATAGATAATGTAGAATACTTACTGAGAATGAATTGAATTATCAATCAAAAATCATGAACAAAGTTGAGTTCTTCAGTTGTTATGACATAGGATGTGTTGAAAGATTTTGTCCAAATCAGGTAAGGTAAGTTGATTTCACTTCAAGAAAATTGGTCGACTACCACTATTATTACAAAGTTCATACTATCAAGAATTACAAAAGATCCTTTTAGAAAAAGGACATACAAATCATTGAAACCATCAAACGTTTCAAGGAAACTAATCCCAAGAAAGAAGAAGAATTGAAATAAAACTCTTACAATGCACCAAAATAAGAATCAATGATTGTTCAACAACTTTTCACACTCAAGAAGATGATAAAAAATAGTGGTACATAGAGATTGGGTGATAAAATCATATAATAGGAGACAAGATAAAATTTATCTCTCTCAAAAAGACTAATCAAGGTTCAGTTAGATTTGGTGATAACAAATTTTCTAATATTGTTAGAAAAGTTATTGTGAGTCTTGACAATGGCCATACTAGAACCAAGAATGTCCTATATGTAAAAGACTTGAAACATAATATTTTAAGTGTGTGATAAATTAAATATTCTAACCTTTCATGACAAAGAATGTGAAGTTAAAAGGGAAAAATCTAGAAAAATAATTGCAAACATTCATAAGGTATAAAATAACATGTATATCTTCCATGAACCTAAGAAGGATAAAGTTTCATAATTCAATTGGATGAAAGTTGTATTTGGCATAGAAGACTTGGGCATATAAATTTTTAAAATATAGTAAGGATCAATTCAAATCGGTTAGTTAGACATGACAAAAATTACCAAAATTTCTCATTCTCTCTACAAAGCATGTCTTCATGGGAAGCAAATTAAGAAGAGATGTAAATCCAAGGAACATTTCACTAAGGGTTATTATAATTGATCCATAATGATTTGTGTGGACTTATGAGAACTAAAAGTATTTAGGAAAATAACCATTTCATGATTTTCATTTATGATTTCAGTAGGATGACTTGGATAGCTTTCTTAAAGAAAAATCTAAAGCTTTTGCAAGATTTATAACATTCAAAGAACTTATGGAAAATGAAAAAGAATCTAAAATTAAGTGTATATGATCAAATAGAGGAGGTGAGTTTTTTTATCATGAATTGTATAACTTCTATGAAGAACAAGGGATAAGAAGACAATATTTTCCTATTAGAACACCACAATAGAATGGTGTTGTTGAAAGGAAAAATAGAACTATTCAAGAAATGAGTATAACTATGCTTCAAGATGCTAAACTATTAGATGGTTATTAGGAAGAGGTATCAAACACTTTAGTTTAAATTTGTAACAAGTTCCAAATTATATTAAATAATAACAACATTCCATATGAGCTATGGAAGAATAGAGATGCTAATGTCAAAAAATTTAGAGTATTTGGGAGCAAGTCTTATATAAAAAAGGTTGAAGAATATCATGGAAAATTTTATTTAAGATATGATGAGGTCATCTCCTTAGGTTATTATTCTATCATCTCTACCTATATATGCTTTAATAAGAGACTTTACAAGATTGTTTAGATCTCAAATGTGAATGTAGATGAGATAAATAGAGTCAAAAAGTTAAATGGCAAATAAGTGACACTATTCAAAATTCTATTTCAAACAAGGATGGGTTATCTATTCAAAAAAATGATGAAGAAGAGGAAGAAGTAAGGCATGACACTAAAAATCTGTTTAGGAGAATATAGAGTAATTTGAATGTAAGGTTGTAAACTAGAAGAAGATTGTTAATCAATTAGAATTAAAAAATACTATCTTTTTGTCATTAGTTGAACCCAAAAATTTCTTGGAAGCTATAAAATATGAAATTTGGACATGTGTTATGGATGAAAAACTTGATCAAATAGTAAAAAATGAAACATGAGATCTGGTTTTAAAACCAAAAAAAGGCACTAATTAGGTCTTTAAAAAAAAGATGAATTGGATAGGAGAGGTCACAATAAATAAATATAAACTTGTGTGTAAATGACATGCTCAGGTTGAAGGGATAGATTTTGATGAGACTTTTTCTCTAGTGACAAGAATGGAAGTAATTAGGCTCTTCTTGGCATATGCTAGTTTCAAATATTTTAAGGTATATCAAATGGATGTGAAATCTACCATTTTGAATGGTTACTTAGAGTAAAAAGTGTAAATTTAGTTACATAAAGTATTCTTATTGTTAAGTGATCAAGACTATGTTTGTAAATTTAAGAAGGCATTATATGGTATTAAACAATATCCTAGAGCTCGCTATGATAGACTAGACAAGTATATTCTAAGTCAAGGTTTCAAAAAATGGGTAGTTGATAGAAATTTATACATTAAGACAGAAGGTAGTCATTAATTACTTGTATTTGTCTATATTGATGACATAATATTTGGTTTTAACAATGACAATATGAGTAAAGAATTTGAAAATGTCGTGAAGACTAAATTTGAGATGTCTATGTTGGGGGAACTTTCATTATTTTTAGGATTGTAAATTAACCAATTAGATGTAGGCATATTCATTCCACAAGCTAAATATATCAATTATATGCTAAGGAAATTTCATATGATTTAATGTAAGCCATTGATTACACCAATGATTATAGGTTACAAGCTGATTAAGCAGTATGACTCATCAAAGGTTTATCAAACATTATATAGCTCCATGATTGGAAGTCTTTTGTACTCTATTGCCTCTAGAACTAAAATCATGCAAGTAGGACTTGTTGATAGGTTTTGAGCTAATCCTAGCGAGTATCACTTGAAAGTAGTCAACATAATCTTCACGTATCTTAAGGGCACCATAGAATATGATTTATGGTATCCTAGGAGTAAAGAAATCACTCTAAAAACATACACTAATGCATACTAGGCTAGTTGTATAGATGATATGAAGAATACCAGTGGTGGTGTTTTCTTCTTAGGTGAATGCTTGGTATCTTGGATAAGTAAAAAACAAGCCTCAGTATCCCTATACACTTTATAAATTGAGTATATAGCTACTACCTCACATTTCACTCAAGCTATATGGATGAAACAAACTTTGGAAGACTATAAGGTAAGGCAAAAAGAAGCTTGTCCCATCTGTTATGACAATATTAGTGAAATTAGTATCTCAAATAATCCTATAATGCACTAAAAAACTAAACACATTCCTATTAGATATCATTTCTTAAGAGAAAAAGTGATAAATCAATGTGTTAAGTTGGAATATGTGCATCCAAAAGAATAACTTGCAAACATTATGACCAAACCATTAAAAAAAGAAACTTTTGAGTATCTAAGACAAAGATTTGGAATCATTTCCTTGTCTAAAAATCAATAGAATGTTCTTGGTTGAAGGGGAGAAACTGGTTGATGAGATTTATATAGTAGTCTTTAGTAAAATGATTTAGGTAACTTGTTCAAGGGTTTTGGTCCTAAAGGGTCAAATTGGTTGTTTCCAAGTGTTTGAAAATTTGATGACGAATTTAGTTTGTTGAAAAGACTTGCTAAAGATGATTTTCAAACAAAGCATAGAGTTAGGGGGAGCTATCTTAGATAGTTAGAAAGGATTTAAGAGGTGTGTATAATGAAAGGGGGAGTCCCTCTTAATTTTTTCAAGGTAAGTTCAATTAATTTTCATTGCTCTTATATGTTTTGTCTTCATAAAATAGATTTTGATTAAAGAAGAGTGTAGTCATGGATCATGTTTGAGAATTTCAAAGTTAGAATAAGTATGCATAATGTTAGGAGGAGTCTGTATTAGTTATTTGAGGTGGTCCTTTCCTATTATTGGCCCTTGAAGTCTTTTAGGTATATAAGATTAAGAGTTGAGCCCACTTTGTCATGGTGGCAAAGGGGGGAAAAGTGATTGAAGAGAGAAACAAAGCTTAAGAATAAGCTTTATATTAGTGTTTTACATCAATGACAAAGGGGAATAATATTAGAGGTTTGTCAATGATGTCTCCAAGATGTTAAAGGATGTTGATGAGGTGTCATGTGTGCTATAATGACAATGATAAAGTGCACTTTAGTGTTATTGCATATTTCTTCAGTGTTTGATTTGGATAGGTAATTTATGGATGTTATTGATGGAATGGACATGGTACAGTACCCTATGGGATGTTATGAGTTCTTAGAGTACTTATAAAAGTGAATGAAATTCATTAGAATAGTCATATAAAGGTCTAAGATCAAGTCATCATCTTGATAGATAAATTCTAGTGAGAAGATTGATGACATCATATTTCACATGTGTGAATTTCTAGGATCAATTTGATACATGGATGGATTTCCCTGTGTGAGGAGATGATATGGTTTAAATTTTAGGTATAGACATGGAGTACAACAAAATTGATTAGGGTACAAGGTTGGCTTCTTAAATAGAGTTTACCAAGTTCCCATACTTTGCCAAATTTGTGATATCTATTATCTATAACTAGCATTTAATCAGACCATAGATCTAATGCCAAGCATTTAATCTGATCAGATGAGGATCTAATGGTGTGGTTCAAAGTAAAATAGTCAATATTTCATGTGATAGTGACATTTGTCTCTATCTCATTTATTTGATATAAGATAAATGATTTATAGGTGTTTGTACAGATAGAGATCAATGGTGTGGGTCAAATCAAAGATTCAAATGTGCAGAAGGCATGTAGAGATGCCAAGTGGCACAATTGTGGGAGCTCAGATTGAAGATCAAAGGTAGGCATTATAAGATAAATAATAGGCTACTTTCGAGGAGATCAATAGTGAGTATTTGTTTAAATTTTATAAGAATCAAGAGATAAGGTTAAAGTGTCCTATGTTTAACATTTGTTTAGTGACTATTGGAATTTGAATATTCAAATTAACAAGGGAAAACCAATCTATAATTTTTTAGATATATCTTTTGATCTAGGATGAATTTCTTGATGTAGTAAAAATAAAAGTTATAAACGACTTCAAGTCGCATCCGAATAATGTAATTATAATTTATGAATGTTTGTAAATTAAAAATTTTGGAGATTAAAAGTTGATTATTTGTTTTTTCATGGTGTTATCATGTACAAAATATTGTTCAAGTAAATTATGCTTTAACAGAAGAGTGTTTTGGCAGGATCAATCATTTGAAGATGCCTTATAGGTCATATAGAGTGGACCCAGTTATTTGAAAGTGATCTTGTGTTTTTGTTTTTTCTTGATGGAGTGATAAAGGGGAAATAGGTCTCAATGAGACATATAATGGATACTAAATCCTAATTGAAAGGCATAGATGAGAAAGTGTGACCCATATATGATATGACCAACCTGTGACAATGTATTTGATCTATGTGTTAGCATGTTAGATTTTTTAAGGGTTAAGGTAAGTATTATGGCCAACATAGATGTTGATATTCATGAAGACTCTATAAAAGGTGGATACTAAGGTAATGGTTTCTAGACTTTATGTGAAGGTGTTGAGAGATAAGAAGATAGAAAAAAAGAAAAGAGATCAAAGGGAGTGTGCTCAGTGGATGGATTGAAGTATAGATTAGATTGAAGATGATGAATAATCCTAGAGTTATCCAAAAGGGTGTTTGGATGCATTAATTTTATGGGAAAGTTTTATTGTGTTTGATGAGTTGAAAAGAGAGGTGTTAAATTTTTTTCTCTAATAAGATTGATCTATAATCAGAATTTTAGAGTTGTTGATTTCATAAGGTGTTGTGTGGGTGCTCAACATCTAGAACAAGAGGGTGATTATTCATATTTATATGTGGGTGATACTTGTGATGTGGGTGCTTCACTAAAATGTCTCTTATTTTTAATCATATTATAGGATAATTAGTCCATGTGTTTATAGGCTTGAGAATGGGTTTTATTCCCCAAGAGGTTTTCCCACATAGATCTTGTGTTATGTGTGTGATATTGCATCATATTTATTATTCATTATTATTAATATCTTGTATGCTTTATGAATGCTTATGATCATTTATTAAGATTTTTAAAGGATTATAATTAAATTTTGAAATATCTTGTATCATTGATTCACCCCCCTTTCAGTGATTGTACCTCTAACATGTAACAATGGCCCTTCTTTCTCCTCATTGTAATTTATTAAGTAGGATTATGAAAACTAGATAATTATAAAATTTTCATCTAATTACTACACACAAGGTAAGGGTTTAGTTGAATCAACTAATAAGAACTTATTGAAAGTAATCAACAAAGTATTTGAGATAAATCATAGGGATTGGTATACTATTATAAAATTTACATTATGGTTTAATAGGACTAGGATAGAGTCTATCATAGGTACTTACCCATAGCATTTGGTATATGTCAAAGACTTGATGTTCCACATAAACCTCAAAATTTAGACCTTGTTATTCATTAAAGATTACCTAGGGGATGATAAGAAGAGAGAGGCTCACCTTATTGAACTATTATATCTAGAAGAAAAATATGATGTACTCATATTGAACTTTAGCAGGAATCAAGGAGTTATAAAATGTTGGTTTGAAAATTGAGCCAAAATAAGGACCTTTCATATTTTTGATTTAGTCTTGCTTTAGAAAAAATATCATTAAAGGAAGGGTTAACATGGAAATTTTGAGGACTTTTGTCTAAGACCCTTACAAATATCTAAAATCATAGGAAAAAAAAAAATTTTCCTAAGGTGTATAACTTATGAGGATGTTCCATTGTCTATTAGTGTAAAATTCCTCAAATAATAATTCTAAATATTGAGCTAGCTTGTGGTTATTTTGTAAATAATTTCTCTTTGATTTCTTGTTTTCCCTTCCTTATTTTTCTATCTATGTTGTCTTTTTTGAGTTGGGTTTTCATATATTTTCATGTTTTCCTTGTTGGCACTTTTTCCAACTATTTTATCCTATGGTTCTTTTAATAAATTTCATGGTGAAGAGTGTCATTCCTACAAGTAAGTGGCATAATTGATATTTTGATGTATGGGTACTCTGAGTTTTATGAGATCGAATTCAATCATCAACTCAAGTCTAAAACTTTGGGTTATTTTCTTATGTTCTAAATTAGTTTGTGTTTGATAATTTGGGATTGGGCCTTCTAATTCATGGAGTCATTATCTCAAAACCTATAAAAAAAGACACTTTAATGATTTATGAACTCACTTGGATGAAATTATTGAAACCAAGGTTTGAAGGTGAAAATCTATAATTATACTCTTTATTTACCATGGTGGTCCCCAACATAGGTTTAAAAAGTTTAATAAAAGGAAGAAGAAATAAAATATAATAGAAAATTAAATTAAATTCAGAAATATAATTCTTGGGTGACTCAAGAAACCCTTACTAAGAATATGATAACTATCTAGTAGTAAAACAAGGCTTTGTGTGGGACTTGATGTAACTCTATCATGGCTATTGATGATTGGCTTAAACTAGATAATTATCTACATATTTGTTCCAATATGGAATTATGATCTATATGATTATAATTGTATAAAACTAGTCCTTGAAATTTTTAGAAATGAGGTGAATGCAAAATCACACACTAATCAAAGAGATTATTTAGTTTCAGTCCTATAGCCTACTTAATTCTTGTCTTTGCATAAGTTATTTCATATTCTAGGGATTAATCTATGCCAAATATTGTGGTTTATATGCAGGGTTTTAGTGTTTCAAAATACTTAGGGGTATTTTCTGACATATTCACCATGTTATTTTCACAACATGCCTTAATTTCTTCACAAATTCATGGAACCTCTATTTTTATGGAGTCTAGTCCTCTAGATTTAGGCTAGGCCTGGATTTGGTTTTATCTTCTACTTTGAATGAGAGAGTTCTTAAGGATATGGATTCTTAATTTTTTACATTTATTACACTTTAGGATAAGTATGAGTTCAAGTATGTCTTTACACATGGCCTAGGAAATTGAATTTGAAGCTTCTTTAACATAACTAGCTAAATTTGTCACCAATTTGATAAGTCCTAGCATGTTCTTAATTATGTTTCTAATTACATTACAGTTCTCTTTTTTTATAAAATTTCACCTCAACTTTGTGAAATTTATCTAAGCATTGTAGTATTTTTTTAATGTTCTTTGGGTATTTTGGCATGATATTGGGCTCCTTTGGCCTGTTTGACTATGTATTCCTAGTTGATAAATTTCTAAAAATTAGTCCATTTATTAACTGATAGATTGAAGTGGATTTAACTATTGACCAAGTAAGAACTTTTTATCAACCTTTTAACCTTTATTTGGTCTCTATTTACCATTTTTCATTGGTTTTATTGAATTTTTTTGATGTTTTTTGTAGTCATTTCCTTGGAAATCCTATTTATTTCTACTCTTGGTTCAAGCAAAGTGGATAGATGTTCTTTGAGATCTCACGTTTTATGGATTTTTTATTTCCTAGTTAGTTATCTGATTATGGATTTAAGTAGGTGAAAGTATGTGTTGGTAATAGTATCATTTATTGTGTCTGGTAATTCATATTTCAAAATCAAATGCATAAGTTTTTTACTCGTGAGTTAATGGACTTTAAAAAAATTCCCATGAGTCCCCATGCAAGTGGAATGATGCCACTTATCACTTTACCAATTTCTCAACTCTATATTTTGTTAGTATTTTATTTAGACCTTTAAAGTAAGTAGGATCATGCCACATGTCATGATTTCATTTTACCACTTCCCCAAGCCCCATTGGTTTATCCAACCCACCTTAAGTCTCTCGAGCAACTAAGATCTTGGCAAGTGACATGATCCTAGTTACTCACACCATACTTCTTCTTGGATCCTAAAGTTTTCTCCCTTAATCTTATATATGTGCATTATCACACACACAAAATCAATCCCTTCATAATATCCATTATAGATCCTAGACCCCTAGATGCACAAGATCACACCACATGGTATTATCCCATTTCTTAAGGTCCCCCAGGGTAGTTAGTGTGCTTCCCTTTGATAGTTAAGCCTCTATATACATGGGATAATGACATATGATCCCATATATCTAAGGCCCTAATGTGTTCATCATGTTTAAAATCCTTCTAGGTGAACAAGATTTTGACAAAGGTCAATATCTCAACTTAACAAGTGTGTTAAATTCATCAGATCAAGTAAACATCAGGTTAGACCCAAATTAATCAAAAAAATCACATGTGGTATATAATACTAGATACATGGAATGATGTAACACCCATTAGAATTTTATGAGCATAAATTTGATTCTTATTTATCATGTCAAAATCATTAGACCTAAGACTATATTCAAGACTTAGCAATTTTATGATTTTTTCCATTGTCTCATTTTGGTCCTATCCCTTAGTGTTAATTTGACATACATTTTAATCATTTTTGAGTTTTTGAGATAATAATATATGTATTTTCCCTCTAAAAACTAGTTTTTGTGCTTATTTCAATTGTAGGATTGAAGTTGTAAGTGTTTTTCTACTTGTTATTTTTGACCTAGATTGCCCAATTTTAATTTCAAATTGGCTAATGGTTTATTCTATTAAATTTATCTCATGGTTTATTTTATTTTAAATGAAATAATTCAAATTTATTTTTGATCTTATGGTTTTATTACTTTATCTAATTCATTAGATCAATTATGTTATTGGAGGAATCCCCTTTTTTCAATTGTTAAATATAATGACTTTTCCTTAGTCATTTTGATTAAAGCTAGGGATTTGGACTCTAAAAACTAGTTTTTAATTTCAAAATATAATGGAAATATTTTATCTATAATCCTACATTAAATCAAGAAAATCAACATGTTGACATATCATATCTTTACTTCTCTAAAATATATTAGAGCAAGAACTAGGGCCTTCGACCTTCTAAGTGCCCAAGATCATGCCATATGTCATGATGTTGGGGCTCTGGGCCCTCAAGATGATCAGGATATAGTAAGAAATAAAGGAAAATTCTAGGTGAACATAATGATTCTATGTGGCATCATATCACTTCTTTGTACATATAGCTGAAATAGAAGTAATATAATTGGGATGATACAAGGTGAGTGCCTAGATCAATCCATATGAAATGATCTCAAGGATCTAGAGTAGTTAGAATAGGGAATAGAGGATGAGGATCCACATGGATATAAATAAATAGGATCTTTCCACTTTTCAAAATCCCATTACATCATAAAATTTGAAGTGTTAAGGAAAGTAGAGTCCCCCCACCACATAATGTATTAGTGAGAAGCTAACACGTAGTAAGACCTGAGCATATAAGTGACATATTGTCATGCATAAGTATTGAGAATAAAATTAGTGGAACATATTTCCCAATAATGATACATGGACCTCCATAAATATAATTCAGGCCTAAACTTGATGCACATGTTGTCCATTTTTTCTATTTAATCTATTAAAACCTAGAAATGGGATTGTAAATCAACTTAGACTAGCATAATCATAAATAATATTTTCTTATATTAGCTAAATGTTATTCTATATGCATGTTCCCAGGTAGAATATATGTTGACATAAACATAAATATTTATCATGGGCATTGGGATGTATCTGTAGCATAAATGACAAAAGATCATCTTAATTTGGTATGGCCATGACCAAGTAGAGTGTGACTAACTAGAAAACTTAAGGAGACCTTAAATGAATATAATCACCTATAATTAAATTTTAAAATAATTTAATGGGGTATCAATCATTATTTCATTGGTATTTAATATTTTTTGTTTCAAATGTGAGTAGAGATAGGCATATTTCACCAATGATCTCAACAATTAATCAAGTAGTTGGATTTATAATTGTGGATTAAGTGGCCTATATAAGATCAATTTATGATTTATATGAGGGATGGTACATTCAAAATTAGAGCTATAATATTTTTAACTCCCTTGTAATTTATTTATTTTTTAGTTTAGTTTTTCATTTGATCACAAGGTTAGGCTATTTTGATGGATTTTATGTAGATCATTTAAATAATGATGAATATTAGTGTTATGTTTCATTAAATACCTATTATATGGAAGATTCATGACTAATATGCATTTCCTACTTGTGTCTATGGTAGATTTATTTCACTCATTTATGTATCCTTTTGATCCTTAGTCTATCGCTATTTTCCAGTTGTGTTATGATAGCCAAATAGGAACTAATTTCTTAAGATATCTATCTATTTGATAGAAACATAACTTACCTCATTATAAATAAAGTCCATAAATATTTCTTCCTTACCCTCTCTCTTTTTATATTTATTTTATATGTCATTTAGTTTAGTTTTATAAAATAGTTTGAATTGCAATCAGTTGTTCAAGCTTTTTCTAGACTGCATGTTCATCCTTGCACTTATATTCTATGCATTATTAAAATTAGTAGACTAGGGATAGGTGGAAACCAATAGTGATTTCATTGATAATCCTAAAATATTTGGTTATTTTTGATAAAATATAGACCAATTTTTTTTTGTGCAAGTCTTATATAATACTCAAGATAGACCCCTTGTAAGGAACATACTCCATCATCCAACTAAGGTATCTAGTACACCATGCCTTGATAGATAATGACCTTAGGGAAGTCAATTATATATATTTATTATTTTTAAGAGAGGTATAAGGTAAAAATAAGGGGGGAATCCTCACCATTTTAGACTTTTTCTCTACCCTCTCTTCCTATAGATTTGGTGTGGCTATGCCAAATAGACGACCAATAGGTATTAGCGTGAGTGATATAGTTGGAAGATGAAAGATAAAACAAAATGTTATAATCAAGGTTGATATAATTAAAACATAATAAAAAAACTCATAAATTGATGGGGCTAGTTAATACACTAAAATAAGGGTGAAGGCACAAAATTAATAGTACCAGGAAAGCCAATACCATAGGATATAATAAAACTATGAAATCTAGATTGGAAGTAGATAGAAGGGATAAATGGATAGAAATTTATAGTAAGTTAAAATAATATTAATAATGATTTAATAAGGATATACTATTAACATATTTCACAAATTTCCATTTGCCTTTACCACCCCATTCTTTGTGCCCCCTTTAAGGTATGTACTCAAAGAAATTGATGTGTCCACAAGATGCTATAGGAGAAAGTGTCAATAAAAGATAAATTGAAAATATTTTTTTGTTTATGTATGCTCCTATAAAATATAATCATGTGTCACAAAAGTGTAACATGAGATGGTTATTTTTTGATGTCCCTAGATACTAAGGGGGATGTGTGCCACATGTCAACATCTCCATCAACCCATATACATTAATATATCATGTCCCTAGATATATATCAAGAACCCTCAAGACTGATTGAAGTACTTAGAAAGTTTAAAATTATAGATCAATAAGGATATCTTAGAGCCAAAAATTCCAATAATATTGATAAAAACTAATGAAAATTGGTAAGATGAAAATACAAGGCTATATAGGACCCAAAAAAAATGTATCCAAAGTAAGATAAGTAGCAATCCAAATAAAAACATAAATGCATAGAGTTGTTTTATAATAAAAATATCATTAATGTAAGAAGAGTAACAACCCATTTTTTAAAATGAAAAATGGAAATGGAAAAATAGGACTATATGGTTTAGAAAAAAAGTGAATAGAAAACTTGAGTTAAAAATATAACTAAGAGAAATCCAAGAAAGATAACACAATGATCAATAGAGCATCTTGAAACAACTCAAATATGTAGCTTCTATTCTAAATATGGAAAAAATAATATTGTCATATTGATACCATGTATAAAATATATGTATAAAATATATTGAGAGCATGGAAACATTTATAAACAAACTTGAATATGTATGGCATCACCAAAGCAAAAAATGGTCTTTACCTAGAATAAGACAGTCAAATAAAGTTGGAAAGGCTAATAGTTCTCAAAATTAGTGGCCCAAGAGAGAAATACATATAAATATAAGCTTGGGATAACTAGTGAATTGTAAATATTAACCGATAAAGTTTGGTTTACATGAGAAATAAAATGATCATACTTTATCACAACATGTCAAATGTTCCTCAAGATCCCTTATAAATTTGTTGGCCTACCATGAATATTGGGTACTTGTGTAAGAATCTCGGTGGCATAATAATATAGTAATATGTATAATTATTATATAATTATATAAGACCTCATACTTCAATATACTAGCTTATTTCACCCCAGTGGACCTCAGATATATCATGATGGCAACTATGGAGTTTAAGCTTCGACTAGAATATAAAATGCACTAAAAAGAGATCATGTATTTTGGTGTGATTTAAATTTTAGGATTTGATTTTATTTTTATCATTAATTTTTCTTATTATTATTTAAACCTAAAATATAGATTAATGAATATAGGGTTAAAGGGGATAGAGATAGCCTAGGGTATACTTGTGATAAACTATCTCTATAGTAGAACAATTAATTTTCAAAATCATATAAATAATATACTAAATCTAAATACTAAGATATGATAAAAAGAGTAATTACAATTGTTTATTGATGTAGAAATGAAATGAAAACAAGAGTACTTATTTGGATTACTATGTGTATTCATATATTATATGTAATAGGTTTGAAATATCCTAGACATAGACTTTGTGTCAATCATCATATTCTAGAAATTTTACTTTTGTGTCCTCAAACACTTGTGTTAACCTTAAATAGTTGTGTAGATGCTTCTATCTAACCTAGACATAGGTGTCATTTATAGAATACCTATTCAATATAGATGTGACCACATGTTGATGCCTAAATATGTATCATAAGGTGCTCAGAGTGTTTAAGAAACACTTCTCATTTTAGAATTCAAAGAATTCAGAGCATGATTTGTAGTTTGTGATAATCCTATTTTCTATGTTGGAATAGAGGTAGAAAAGTGATTGTTTCACAATATTTATATTAGTTCATGGTTAGAAGCCACTATGGCCTACAAATATTTGTAAATAATAAGATGATCTATGATAATTAAGGTAAATTACACTCAATTCTAAGTCTAAATCTAATCTAAGATGTACATATACAATGAATATTTAATCTAAAGTGAATTGGTTAAAAAATAGGCAAAAGGAAAGGTAGGGTAGAGAGAACATATGTTGCTGATGATCTTTATTCCAGACATCATGACAAAGTTCCAATATCATCCAAGCATGTACTTAAAACCAATGTATGAGACATATAAATATAGAATATTACCAAACATTAGGAAAAATTATAAGGAATGTAAAAGATAATTAAAAAAATAACCAATATCACTTTAAATATTTACCCTTATAAGTAGATAGTTGATGCACATCTACAAATGTAGAGCAAATAAAATGAATTAAACTAGTGAACCTTAAATTATCCTATCACAAGCACAAGCTAAAAATTATAAATTTAAAGGTACAAAACAAGATTATATAATAACTATTCAAATATATAATTAAGAACAAAAAAATGAGAGAGAATCCTTGTAACAATTCACACAAACAAAATGAGATAATCTTTTTAGAATTCTATGCTTGTATTAGTTGCTTAGAGTTTACACTAGTTTTTAACTTGAAAACTCCCTCCCCCCTTAAAAATGGTAATACTCCATTTTTATATAATGGTAAGGTATTATACTCATTATTAATATAAAATTACAAGTGTACAAGTGCAAGGACAATTGCCTTTTCTTCAAAGTGTCTTGAATACACTAGCCTTTTCCAAATGAGCAGACCTATAGGCAATGTACTTTTCCAAATTGCATATTCCTTTACAAAAGAATATTATATTTTCTCAATATTAAAAATTTATACAAAATAATATTCCTAACTAACTTTGTAGACCTTGTGTTGATGGTGCCTCTTATTTCCACTAAAGGATCTTCAATCTGTAATGTTAATAATTGATAAACTGAAAATCTAACTCTGGATTTAGGGAAAGATCCTTTCCATGTTCCACTATGTATTTAATGTTATTTTCAATATTATCGATATATCATTTTATTCCACTACCATATCCCATTTTAATCTTAAATGATAGGAGTAATCCCATGAATTTCCTATTACCATATGCTATCTATTTTTCCCCTAGTTTCTTACTTCTTACATAAATTGAAAGGTCTTGTACTTGAAATATTCATCAATTATGAGACCCAATCAGGTGAGGGTTATAGGCTCATTTATCAAGATGTCTAATATTTTAAATGTTTCATATTATAGCTACTTGAATTCTTTGGCAAGGTCTTCCATTCTTTTGGACCAACTGTCTAGGGCCTTAATCTTGTCAACCAATATGGCCATGGCCATATTCAAATGTGCCTTGATGATAGTTCTAAAATTTGGAATTAGATCACTAGATAAGGCCTTAATCAATTATTTCACTTGGCCTATTACTTTAGATATTTACATCTCTACTTATCTTTATCTAGTCTTGAGTACCTTTAAAGAGCTGAATAGGTCAGTCGTGGTGTCCTCAAACATCTTGAATCTATGCTCATGAATTGATAAGATAACAGTCTCTTTTAAATTCTTGATTTCTTATAATATGCCCTTCATCATTGTTTGAAACTGATCATTTTGAGCTTGTGCCATTTCAAGGATCTTCTCCTTAAACATCTTTTCTTGTCTTGGATTTTTCACTACCAATGGAGTTAGACAAATAAAAGGTTCAATCTTCTGAAAGGTGAACTATTCACCTTCAACCATGGACTTATTTTCAATTACTCTCTCCATGCTGGCCATCTTTGGGTTGAACCAAACTCCCACTGATTATTATGTCATTTGAGGAGTATGTATATCAACTTGTGTTCCACTTGAAGTTCTAAGAGCATCCATTTGTGTTCCAATTGACATTCCAAGGGTAGCCATGCATCTTTATGTTTTCTATTGTTGAAACACCACAATCTAGGGATTAAGTTCGTCATGCACATTAATGTTAATATAATCTATAATAACCCAATGGTGGTGTATGGTTGAAACCTTTTGAAAATTTCCATATATGAAATATTCTATAATGGAGGGACAATAAATTGAATTATCATTGCTGAAAAAGTTAATTTCACTCGAAGGTTGATTAAAAGTCAACTTTGGCTTCTTTCCTCCTATTTGAACTAGAGCTATCTTAGATTTCATTTTGGTTTGGATTATGATATGAACTAATTCCAAAGCTACTTCCTTCCCCTTTTCTTCCTCTGCTTCCTCCTCAGTTTGGGATTGAGGTTCTTCTATTTGTACTTCTTCTTCATCTAATTGATAGGCACTATCTAGTGCCTTCAGAGCATCTTCTACTATCTCTTTGAGGTACAATGCAATTATGTTAATTTATTCAACATGTGACTCTAGTTATTTAGGTAGTGTTGAAGATGATGTTACTTCACTAGGTCTTCTCTTCTCAAATCTTTTTTCATCTAGCCCTTATGCATCTTGTTCTCTAGGATGTTGTCATTGCTTGTGACTACATGGGAGGAGGTCTAGAAGATGGTCTAGTAACAAATGATGTTGATTAGACCCCATATACCATATATACTCACTTGGATTTTTCTCTATTATTAGTCTAGATGTGAGTTTGATGTTATGATTATTTAATCTTGCCAAGACTTATGTGAATGAGGAAGCTCAAATGTACATTAGATCATAGATACCAGGGTGATGTTCATAAGTCATGCTAATTTTATTGGCCTTTAAATGTTTTTAAAACTTTTCATAGGGGTCCCATTATCTCTTTTCATCAATCTATAGGTTAAATGAGGACTTTTACTTAGAGATAGTCTCTACATGGTCCAAATTTTGGAACATAGTCTTACTAATAGTTAAATGAAAGGAATGGCATAGTCCTTTATTTTTGATTTTACACATGTTATCTATGCCATGGAATAATTGGTATGTTGCCTCCTGCTTTACCAAATTTTTGGGTACATGGAATAGTAACCTAAGGGGTTGGATCATAGTTCCTTCTATCTGGATCATAGTGTAATCTAGATATGTCATATTACCCTAATGAGCTCAACACACTTCTTAATCAAAGGGCTGAACCTCATCATAGGGATCCATATAATTGATTCAACTAAGGTTGAGTATACATAATCACACATGAACTAAATATGGTCCATGCACTTAAATATATGTAATTTATAATAATACTGGGGGACTATTTGTTTCCCATCATGTGACCATTCTTTTATGCTAGGGATTTTGGTAGTGGCTAGTAAGGCATCCAAAATATAAGAAATCATATAGAAATGCTTTTTATTTTTATTCTTTATTGTAGAGAATTATTGTTTAAATCAAATATTGATTATCTCTCCAAGAGGGGTAGTAAGTCCTTTCTCAACCATGAAATACACAAAAGGGACCTAGATTTTATTGAAATAGGTGGTGGAGGGGTTTATAGATAATCTATTCAATAATGTCATAATCGTAATAATACCAACCCTAAAATGGGTGATTAGGATCCTTCCACTGAGGTCAAAGACTACTTGCATTCTTGAATATAACCATAAGGTAAGGATGTTTTTTAGGTGATTCTTATTGGAGCATTCTCTGATTGTGGGTAAATCCACCTTAGGCTTGGGTAGCGCGTAGTAATTCTCAAAGGCAATAGGAGAGATATAATCAATTCTTCTAAAATTATTCTCAAATACTATAATATCTTGATCAACTTTATAATCTGTAAAAATGGGTATAATAACATTGATGCAATATGGTACCTCTAGTTTTTCTACTTCATATTTAAGACTTGTCATTTGAATGGCAACTAGGTTATAGTATCTCTAGCTGACTAATGTAATCTTTTCATCCTCTCTTGTAATGGTTGATAACTCCTTAATGTTCTAAAAAATCTTAGACAAATTATTATATCTTATGTTCAAGGCTACAACATCAAATTCATTATCTTTGAAGACTATCCCTTATGAATCCATGGTAAAATAGAGTTTTTTGTCCTCTTTGTGTTGTTTTTTGGCCACCATGACTGTGAGTTATTGCAAATTTCTGACTAGTGGTCTATAATTTACCTCTAGATCAATTTTCACTTGATTAGGTGAAAATTTGCCTTTTTCAAGATTGACTATGGTCAATTTGAGATTGAATTAGGGATTTTTTAGACCCTAGGGTTCTTTTACAAGTTTTTTTACAAGCTTTCATGCTAACAAATTTTGCACTTGAGTGAGTTTGTGCCTTAGATTTCATCTGGACCTTGTCATTTATACCTTTACTTTTTTGGGACCATAAAGTTAATCAAATTATGTCATTTATACCTTGTCATTTATACCTTTACTTTTTCTAGTTAGATGTGGGCCATCGATTATGATCTATGGGATGGAATGCCATTGGTTGCTTGTTATTTTTTGGTCATGATCAGGACACTTCTCACCTTCTCACCATTTCAAAGGTAATATTAAAACCTTGACTTGACCTCACTCCATCGAATCAATCTCATTCATGTGAATGTGAAATATAGATCCTATAAATATGCATAATGTTTATGTTAGTATTAGGACATGTAAAGAACATCGCCTAAATACTTTAGACTATGGCTTAATTTCTTGTAAAAAGGGGACCTCTAATAATAAAAGAGACTTAATGTAAGGTTTATAACCTATGGTTTTATCATATTAATAAACATGATAAAATTTTAGGGTAAAATCTCTAAGATAAGTCTTATGATAATAGGAACCTAAAGTAGTTATATTGAGCCAATAAAATAGACCAAAATATCATGGGATATTTAGGGACCAAGCATAAGATTTTAGATTAAGGTTTGGTTAAATGTTTTAAAACATGACTCAATATTAGGAAATTTAAGCTAAGTCTATGGTGTTTATAATTATTCCCACATAATTTTACTTAGTCTATGATAGGTCAAAGGTTTATGAAAGATCAATTTTGGTATTGAAGTACAAAACCCTAAGCATGTTTATTTTCTAAATGAGATTCAATTTATCTTAAAGCATGAAGACAAACATGTTCATTCATCCAAGTGAAATTGGTTCCTGAGCTTGAATTTTTATGGTTTCATAGACGTCAATGATGGTCATGTGAACATAAATGATGTTCACATGATCATCAAAATTAAGCTCTCATGGTTAACAATAAGGACTAAAATTTGATGATCTCATAGAAATCAATGTAACCCTATGGTTGTCAAATGATAGGTGTGAGAATTTCAAATTCAAGTCCCATGAAACATAGTGGGCCCTATAAAAACTTTGATTCAATATGCTTCATTCGATTGATCTTGTTTGAGTAAATGTAGGTCATAAATTATGATCTAGGTAGTTAGATGTCATTGGCTCTTACAGTCATAAAGGGATTAAGTGAGCCTGGGACCATTTAGAATTTAGACCAAAGTATGACATTAGTCTTTAACATAGGTCCTTACAACATAATAAAATGAAGAGCCTTTAAATAATTAAAGTCATAACATAATTTTTATCCTAAGTTTTTATTGTATTGAAAAAAAGATAAAAGCCTTAGCATAAAACATAGGTTAAGTCTAAGTTATAATAAAAAGGGACCCATTTCAATCCATGATGATCTCACTTTGTTGAAACTTTAGCATCTATGTGAACATAGATCATATATCTCAATCCATGGATTCAAGAAATATTGACTCCATGTGTTAAATTCTTAGGCATATCGGGCTCATCTCACTTTATCCGATCAAATTTGCCTAATTAAATATGGGCAATTGATCCTATAAACAAGCACATGGTTTAAGTTAGGGATCTAAGGCATATAAGACTTAGGATAAAATCTTAATACTAAGGTCTTGTTTGTGTTAATAAACATGAATGGTGACTTAAGAAATTAATCTAAGTTAATAAAATATGAAAAGGTCCCTGCATATAAAAGGTTAGAGCATATTAAAATAGAAAGGGACAAAGGGCTTGGGATATAAAAGAGACCTAGTATATAATTTTTAGACTAAGGTTTGGTCATGTTGAAAAAAATGACTAATCCTTAATATAAAAATTTAACTAAGTCCATAACATATTAAAAAGTTCCCAAGTAATTTTATTCCTACCAAATTTGAATTTGAATGAGGGGTCTAAAAAAGGGTTTCTGAATGAGGGTTTCAAGAAGCTTGAACATGGATTCAATTTGAATTTTAAAAAACCAAAGGTAAAATCATTAAAATTATGAAACCTAGACATTTTATACCTCCAATGAACATCTAGTAGACTTATAACCTAAAACAAGAGGATTCAAAGTTAGCAAACATTAGACAAGGTTAAATTAGAATCATGAACAAGTAGACTAACTAGAACATGGTGTGGATGATCAATGTGAAAAAATCATAATGATGTTATAATGAAATGGATTTTAAAATTTAAATTATAAATTTCCAAAATTTTGACACAAGGGTCTTTATTTTACAATAATGGGGGTATGTTGCCCTCAACACCACCTAGAATATTATGGGTTCTATGCTTGTTTAACTCTAGTGTGTTTAGATATAGATCATAGTTTGTTTATTTTATCAAATATTTTAAACCCTATCTCCTCATATTGATAATTACCTTGACAAAAATGTATTAGTGGGATCTTAGTGTCAAGCTAACCCTAAATGAGCATTATCAATGGGTGTTTCCTACATAGCTACTACTCTGAATATGACATCAGACTGATGTAGTTATCCTCTAATGTTTTGGATTATGTGTTTATAAGGGTGAAATATGTGGAAATAAAGTACAATAGTGATTTATATTTTAAATATGAAAATATGAATCATGGGCTAATAATTTAGTGCCTCAGACTTGTATATGTGATTTCCCTATGACTAATATGGAGAATGATTTTGGTAAGTTGCTGTGTGAGTTATTAGGTCTATGCTATGTGAATAATGGCTGAGGATTGATCATACATATCTATCAATAATTTTGGAGAATATATCACATTAAATAATTTAGTTTGACCATAAGGATATATTTCATTTTGAATTTATATGGCTTTAGGGAACTAAAAACTTGAGTTGGAATAGGACATTTATGTAGATATAATCATCTGACTTAGAGACAGACATCCATGTAATTGGAAAATAGGAACAATCATATAACTTGGAAAGATATGAGATAAGTGAATTTAAAACATTATGAGTATGATATAAGTTATGATTCATTGTAATAACATTGATCAAACTAACAGATAATCAATAAGAACAAAGAGATAGCATATGCAAGCCTTTTAGTATGAGTAAAGGTACATAATTGAGATGAGCATCTAAGGTATATATTTACCAAGTGTGAAAAATGGAGGTGATATATAATTTATATTTATTATCTACATTTTCCCCCTTTAATATAGTAATGAAATTTCTAGTTTAAAGGAAAAGAAATATGTACTTAGTTGTGTATAACACAACTTGATTTTACATGAGCCCAATTTGAGTGATTTTAAAGTTATTGACCTATTAAAAAGAGTATTTTATACTATATAATTAGTTTGTATAATCTATAATTGAAAGAATTTAGATGATTTAAATAGAAAGATCAAGCTCTAAGATTACATATGTGTATTGATGTAACTACCTTTCCTTTTAGCAACTTGGTTTAAAAATATGTATCATTATGAACCATTTAAACTAAGGGTCCTAATTTTAAAGTATAAATTTTCATGATTTTAATATGGGTCCTCATTTTTCAATAATGGGGGTATGTTGTGCCCTCAACAAATGGCAACTTTTGGGGGAAACACAACAATATGTTAAAATTCAGAGACTCCAATTTAGACCAACAACCAAATTATCTATTACACTTGATCAGTAACCTTATCAATATCAATTTATGGTTAAAACAAAACTTACACCTATAAAATAATAATCAAACATCAAAAAATAGACATTTTGTGTGTTATTTTATTCCACTTACTATTTTCCACGGGATTTAGGGAACAACTTCCAAGTTTCATGTCTTTAACCATTAACATTGACTTGAAACACATCTAGATATACATTAAGAATCATGATTTAGTTTGAGAAGGCTTTTACATTACAATGCTACCAACTAGACTCATATCCCCAATAGAGATACCTTTGGCTCTACTCAAGGCATTGCTCCAATGCCAGACAGGTGTCTATAGTCCCAATGGAGATTACTAGAATCACCTTTTCTTGGAAAGATTTTGATTTTTCAATAAGCTCTTATTTTTGTATTTTCTTACACCATGTTGGATTTATAGCAAAGGTTAGGAACAAATTTTATCTAGGTTTAAGGGTTTAGTCAAATGTTTGATCCTCATATAATTACCTATGGTTACAACCTTCATCCTAGCTAAGGATGTTTGTTAAGTGCAAACATGATTGTGTTCCAATAATTTAAGCTTTCATCCCATATGTGAAATTCTCCTTGAAACTAAGTTCAAATCAAAACAATGCTCAAGTTCTTATGAAACAATTAACTTATATATTGGTCCTTACTAGTTTTTGTAAACTATATCATCAAGACATATTTCAAATATATGGTTAGAATACACCTAAGATTCATACCTGAATTCCTTAAATGTGAAGTTTCAATGATATTAGAATGAAATCTAAGCTGAGGGCTATATAAAAGGACTTATTAGAAGTAAGGAATGAAGTAAAGAAAGGAAACACATAGAATAAAAAGGAAAAGAAGCAAGAGGAGAAAGAAATTAAAACAAATATAAAAAAACTTATCTACAAGCAAGGGATATGAGGGAAATAATATTAATAAACTAAACTAGCCTACCTACTCTAACTCTAACTAGTCTTACATTCATTCCTTAAAGACCCTAGGTAAAGCAATAGAAAATTAATGTTGGAGGTACTACCCATTGGTGGGTAGTGTGAATTTTAATCCTTGTAGGTCCTTATACTTGAAGGTGTTATTTTTAATTGTCTCTACAATATGGTAAGGACCTATCCACAAAGGTGTGAACTTCCCATGTTTACCCTTAGGCTCAGATGCATTATCCCAAATAAGAACCAAGTCTCCTTGTCTAAAAACCTTTATTTTTGAATATTTATAAAATCACCTTTTGAATGTGGTTTGGTGATTAATAAAATTAAGAAAATCCTCTTCTTGTGCATATTATATCTAAATAATTCTAATCAACCTTGAGTTTGCTAATGCATGATCATCCTCCATGTACTTTTTCATAAACTGGTATGTTGGTAGCTTGAGTGTAATGGAGAATATGGGTTATTGGCCTTATAAAAATAAGAAGGGTGATGCTTTGAGATATTTATTTACCATTGTTCTATCTACTCATATGGAATATTTGAGAAGCTTGTGCCATGTTTTGGGTTTATCTATAGCAAACTTATTTATTACTTTCATCAAATTCTTATTAGTTAATTTAGATACTCCATTACCTTGAGGGTAATGGTTCGATGAGAACTTGAGAATAATATTGTTATCATATGCTGATTTTTTCATTTCAATGGATATGAAAGTATATCCATTATCACATACTAGAGAGACTAGTGTCCCAAATTTGGTGCATATATTTTCCTCTAAAAAACTGATCACTTCTTTAGTCTTACACTGATTAGTTGTTACTAATTCAATACATCTTATGAACTGATTGATGGTAGTTAGAATATACTTATGTCATTATAAATTGGGGTTGATCACCCCTACAAAATTTAGTCCCCATTAGGCAAATGTCTTATCAATCATCACTGGTACCAGTGGCATGGATGCCTTGGATTCTTTTTTCAGAAGACTTGACATTAATGGCATTGCCTTACATGCTTATGGGCATCCTTAATTATTTTGGGCCAATAATAGCTAGCTCTAATGTTTTTTTGAGTTGTTGTAATTCTATATGGATGTCCAATTCCTAGCTTCTCAATAAAATTTCTCATGATCTCGGCTACCTCTTTTTAGAATACACATCAGAAGTTAATGGCTTTAAAGTTTTTTCTAAACAACACTTCATATTTAATTAGCTAGTGGGCTACCTTGAGTCTTAGGGTTCTTCTTTTCTCCCTATTCAACCTTGCAAGATAAGTGCCATTGATCATTAGATGGATAATAGGATCATACCAATCATTGGATTGAAAAATATCTTATTCAACCTAAATGACATTTAACTTGGGGTTAGTATTAGAAGTTAATTGAATAAAACCTTGACAAGTTAATTGAATCAAACCTTGACACCTTACCAATTTTAAATGATTTAGTTCAGTGTCATATTCTTTCAACATTGACATCCATTTATCTCTACTTTTTCCTAGTTCATGTTGACTCAACATGAGCTTTGTGGTAGGGTCAAGTAGGATTGTGTTTTATTATTTTTTGGAATCTAGTGTTTAGATCCTAAATAATAAGTGTCTAGAATAATATAAAAAATCTAGTTTAATGGGGGAAAAATATAGATTTTAAATAGGTAATTTTCCAAGAGGAAGAATAATAAAATTATCTTAAATCAAGCTAAAATGAATGATTCTAGAGTTGGTGAAAAGTAGGACTGAGACACTATTAGGAATCTAACATTGGATTTAATTTTCTAATTAGATAGGAGCACCAAAATAAGACACCTTAGTGTCTGGTGCTATATTCCCTCCCCAACATTGTTTTTCTCAAGATCTAAGCTTTCTAGGTTTTATTTTCTAGGTTAGTGTGAACCTGTGTACCAAATTTTAGGGGCTAAAAGTTAACAAAGATATTTGTAGGTTCATTGTAGTCTTCAATACCTATATCCATCTACACACATGAAAATAATGAATACATCAAAATAAAAAGGGGGAAAACTGGGTTAGGGGAAGAATGATCACATGATATTGAAACCTTACTATCTTGATCGCTACTTACATTAAACCTCAAGCTAGGGTCTTAGATCAAATGTAGTTCTCCCTTAGAGAACATGCATAATCAATGCACATGATAGATGTAAGAATGAATTTTTCTTAGGCCTTTCCTTGATAAAGCATGCAAGTCTATGTGTGATGTAGACAAGTTGAGTTATACTATTGATTGATTTTTATAATCTCTAATGTGCTAAAATAGTAAGTGCTAGATATAAAATGCCTTGTGTAGTCCTTTATATAAGAGGATCATTATTTTGAATTTGGGAGATTTATTTGCATTTTTTCAACATTGAAAAACATAGGAATGAAGCAAAGAAAAGGGGTAGGACCATCTAATAGAAGAAAATGACTGTCTAGGCACAAATTGGCTTTGGACAAGAGTGTTATAAATTGGACACCCTAGGTTTTAACACTGTAGTCCGATCCCAATGCTCCTATCCTATAGGCTAGGGACCAAGGGGGATGGAATGAGAATAGGAAACCTAACCTGGCTAAGGTGGAATGGCCATTTAAAAGGATGAAGGTCACTAGGAATAGGTAAAGGGATGACTCAAGCTTAGAACAAGACACAAATGGATAAAACAAAGGACATGGAAAAATGTGAACAAAACTCATATTCTCTAGTCAGAGTCTTATGTGAAAGGACTATAAAAATACATGATATGTGTGGTTTCTTGACCAATTTAGGGTGTATACATGTTCACCCCTTTTAATATAGAGATGAAATGAAATGAAGTGATATAGTAAAATAAGGAAATAAGATGCATACCTAAACTTAACAAATTGGAGATAAACGTTCTAGAAAAAGGGGTCCATCTTCCTAGCTAGAAAAGCAGATGGAGAAATGAATAGTGCTTGGATAAAGAAGGAATCCATAAAAAGGATGCCCCCTATACTAAGTCTAACTAGAAATGAGAAATGCTCAGAGGATCAAAACCAATGTCTGCCCTCTATCCCACACTAATGTAATTTGGAATGTGTGTATAGAAACTATATGATATGAAGAGAAAGATATATCATGTCCTCACTCTGAATAATCTAAACTAGAACTAAGAAGGACTTAGAGGTAAAAAACCAATGTCTATCCTCTATACCACACAAACTCTTGGGTTTAGGTTATGATATAGACCAAACATTACAGATGATCATATGGTCCAACCTATTGACAACCTAGGTTTAATCATGAGGCATTTAGTGGTGGTCTGAGTGCAATTAATTTATTTCATTATTAGGCCTATGAGAACATATTAGTTATGTATTCCTTGGGATTATTGAAAGAGAGGTGGGCACCTTCACAGCCATATGGGGAGTAGTGGACAAGTTTATTGGCTATCAAGTCTCTTGGGATGGATCACTATGGATGAGTGTTAGATAAACTAGTGGCTTAAGATATCATATGGAGTACCTATAGAGGATTTCTTGGGTGGCCTAAGGATGGAGTGAAATTTTGTTATATTAAGGTCAATTTTTGGTTACAAGACCATTATCTTAGAGTGTATGAGTGCTTTCAATATGAACACATGACTAGGTAGTTTGGGGTTCCAAAGGATGTTCCCCCAACAACATGGGTGTGGTTGAGGAGTGCACGAGTATTGGAAAGAGTATGATCTCATGGTAGGCCTACTGAGGCTGAGTTATCACTATTACCTTTGGATGTATAAGATGGAAATATAGATATTACTAATGTAGATGATGTTGGATACATAAAAGCATCTACCACATGGTGGGTGAGGAATTAGTGGGATCTATTATATCTTATTGGTGGAGGGGATGTCCTTGAGTATGAGGACCCAAATCCAATCTAGATGGTGGGAGGTAAGTATCATTTATATTTGAGTTGCATACAAGTTTAAGTTTGTGAATGTTTTAGTTTGTTTTGAAAATGTATGTCTAATGTAGTGTTGTACTTTTTACATTTAGGTGGAGTGGGAGGTGCTTAGGATGAAACATAGGCTAGGGAAGGAGGTGGAGATGATTGGTTTTGGGAGACCATCATTCAGTCTACACTTCATGATCTCATGTAGCATGTTCCTAATAAAGCTATGGAGGAGGGTTTGATAGAATGAGTGACATTTATAGCTAGTGTTTATACTAATTTATTTTATAGGGTTACTATATCTACAACTACATATGTTAAGGTAGTGGGAGAGAGAGATGAGCTGAAGGATAAGCGAGATAGGCATATGATGCCTCCTCATCATTATGGATCAATGAATATGCAGATTATATATGAGTACATGTATTTATAGATGTGGTATGTGGACTTGTATGAGGAACATGGTCAATTATTATAGTGAGATAGTCAATGTAAAAGGCATCCAGGAGCTTGAGGAGGTGTGGGGATTTCGAGCATGAGACTAGATTATAAGACTAATACTGGAGGATATAGTAAGATTAAGAGTGAGGGCATGATGCCCATCCATGATTGATTGTATTTGATATAGTGTATATGTATTTGAAAACTTGGTTATATATATATATATATATATATGGATACTGAGTTGTTTTTTATTCAAGCATATTATGTTATGGGATTTGAAATATATTATTATATTTAGTGAAATTTGTTGATTAAAAGTAGTTGATCTAGTATTAATTTTAAATTCGTATATGCTTGGTAAAATTATACTTGGGATATGTGGTTTAATTATTTTGATATGTTTGGTATGATACCATTTGGGATGTGATTCGATTGTTCATGATAAGTTTGAATGTGTTATTTAGGTTTGATTTGATTATATGTAAGTAAAAATTTGGTAGTTTTGTAATTTGTAAAATTGATTTGGTAGAGTGAATTAGTTTGGAATTGGAAAAAGTAGGATATTGGTAAGGTCTAGATTTGGATAAGTTGGTTTGGCTGGGGATGGTTATTTGGAATCAGTAATGTTAGTTGTTAGTAGGGGGATGGAAGATATCACTATGTGCATATTACCTCTCCAAGAGTGGCTTGAGAATGCAAAGGCTAATCCTTTGGCTCCATCATCACCTACTAACTGAAGCTATATGTTTAAAATATGTGTTTAATCCCTTTGAATAGGTGGCTCAAGAATACAAAGGCTGGCCCTTTGGATCCATCATTGCCTTACTAAGTGAAGCTTACAAACTAGAATTGATATGACTATACATTGTATTATTCTATGCTATATCACTATCTAAACCTAGTTGGCCAACTAAAAATACTTCTCAAGTTATGTAGGAATGTATTTTTTATCTAATAATATCTACTATGTGATAATTATAGCTATGTGTGAAGATTTTATAAAATTTAACTTTATTGATCATGCAACTAAAACTATGTGCTATGAAAAAGGCTCATCTATCTATAATTAAATACCCTATGGCCTCTGTTGTGATCTATATAACTGAGAAATATATCAAGATGGACCTAAAACTTATGATGAGGGCTCATTTAATCTTAATCATAATGGGTTGTTACATCAGATAGAACTCAACAAATTTAGTTATAATTAATATTTATCATAAGTAGTACTCTATGGTGTGGGGTCATTTAATCTAACTATAGTGGATTGCTACATGAGATAAGCCACAAAAAATCTACCCATAGTGAATATTTCTCATGAGTAGGACTCTATTATGGTGCTTATGATTCTACTAGATATGTAAATGGAACTACAATATATATTCTACAAAATACAGAGCCATATGTAGGTTGTTCTCACTGTACTTATTTATAAACCTTTTTAACGTGTTATAATAAGATATCTCCTATGAGATTCTATCCTAAAACATGCATTACATTCATGATGAGTGACCGATGACTTCTATAAAGGAATGACTTGGGATGACTTAGTCATGGAGGAATGAGGTCTAGGGTTCCACGATGGAGGAGATCTTGGTGACCCTTATGTGAATGATATGATGGCCATTATCAACACATCTATTAATGCAATGCTTAAGTCCATAACAATCATTATATCTATGTCCACATATATGATGATAGTTACAAAAGGGCCAATGTGGATATTTATGTAAGAGACGTGGATCTCATCTATGAGTAAAAGGAAATATGATTAATCTTCTATCTAGTAGTGATGATAATATGGTAGATGAGCTATCTTGATTTAAATCAAACTATAGTGGTCCCTTGTTGTTGTTATTTTTAGTGTATATTGTAGGTTATGCTCTATAAACTGGCTCTTTGTTCTTGATTGGTTACTTTTATGATTATGGTCTCCTATTTTGTTTAGGACATGGTGGATGTTTAATGTTAGGATCTATAGCTTAAGATGATGCTATGAAATCTAGAGTGATCTAATCAACTAAATCTACCTCAATCAATCCTAATTTCTTTTCCAAAGAAACTGTATAACACAAGTGTCTGAAAGAAGACTCTATCTGATATAGTAGATGTTAGAGTAGAGGTTGGTGAATCTGATTAATAAAGATATGTTGAATCTCTATATTTTCTAGTTTATATATAAATCTTAACATGTGAGCCTTGAATCTTAAGGTATACTCAATAATTAGCTTTGAATAATTTTGATGTAGTGTGGTAAGTTTCTCATATGCAATATGAGGGCCTGTGTTTATGATGTAATATCTAAAAAAAGCCTCTAAGTCATCATATGTGTGCAATGAACCAATGGGGATTATATGAAATAATCAATTATATACTTCACCCACTAATTTCTACTAGAATAACTTGAGTAGAATCAACTAGATCGAATGAGATGGAAAAGCATTTTGAAAGGTCTAAACATGTACAAATGGATCTCTAGTTCCATCAAAGTGAGGTAATGATGGTACCTATAAATTCTTAGGAAATGAATCTTTTATGAATGACTTTGTTATAGGGTTACCAAGTAAATCATTGGCATCCATCCAAGACTTGTAATCTTTATTTTCCAAGTTAAGGAGATGTACTTGGTGCTGTAATTCACCAAATGCATGCATCAAAGGATTGATATTATGGGATGGTACATTAGTATCTTGAAGTGGTTCATTTAATCATTGAATTTTATTATTAATTTTAACCATAGGAATGTTGCATTTATTAATTGGATCATAAAAAAGGGAGTGTGCATAATTGAACCTTGGGAGTAATGGTAACTTGGACCTTACTATAGGGATGTGCACTACCATTATCTTTAGGTGAAGAGTGAGAAATGGGTTATACTATATTGAGGGGTAGCTTGGGATATTCATTCGTATCTTTATATTTTAGTGAATCATATTTTAATTGAGTATAATATGTGTTATTATCATTAACATGTGCATTATTTGAATATAATCATTCATATAAGTAGAAATAATATTTGGAAGTACATTATGTTTGAGAGGAGTGAGAGAAGAGTTAGAAACATGAGATGCATATTATTATTTACTAAGTGCATAATTATCATCATCATTATCATATATATATATATAATATTGTTCATAATCACTCCCATTTTCATATTCATTAGCATGCTCACTATCATATTCATTATCACTTCCACCATTGGCAGGGAGATGTGTAAGAGAAGAATTTAATTATTTTTTAATATGCCAATTAATTATCATTTGAAATTGGAATATCATGTGCATCTATGTTATTCCATGGATGAAAGACGTCCATTATTTTCATGTGCAATATGAGAAGTAAGAGAAGGAAATTTTTTCATTTGAACATTCTTTTGACAAATTAGAGTTAAGGACATGAGATGTATCATTTTTAACTATGCATTGGTAATTTGATTCTATTACATTTTATTATTTTTGTAATTTGAACATTGAAGCAGAGAGAGA